>JAAQRH010000077.1:0-111203 GCA_013186785.1 Fusarium pseudonygamai
ATATAGTAAGGACTAACTATTATAATCTAATTAGACATTTAGCTATTAATAATAAGTTTATTATATTCTGATCTAAATATAAAGTTAATGTTGTCCTATAAAACATAAATGACTTCGCTTGCTATACATGAATTTTTGTTCACAGCAACTATCCCACATGTCTAGCTTTTTAATCCCAAAATGGCCGGCAGACGGGTGAGGGCGATAGTCCTATCTCGTTAACAGAACGAGGTCTTCTTCTCGTAAAACCTAGATCTTGAAGAATTAACTATCCAGCCCGGCGCCAGACACCAGCAGGTACAGACATTGAGCGGGATCCTGACAGTCTGCTGGTTCCTGGCGCCTCTTAGTGGAACACCTTTTCCCTCCTCATCGCGAGACTGCAGATCAGACAAATGGACCCGGCGGCGATGATAGGTACGTATGCGAGTTGGATCGCTCTCGTGATGCCATGGATAGCCTCTGCCTTTACGTCAGGCTTTGCGGAATCGATGAGACCGCTACCGACACCGGCGAGGGCGTCGGCAATCTCGGTCTTGGAGACGTGGGGGAAGACGCGTTGGAGAGCTTGCTGACCATAGTTGACAAACAAAGCGCCGGACATGCCAGTACCAAATACGATACCGAGCATCTGTCCGACTGTCATGAAACCAACACTGTAGGGGATCTCGGTGGGCTTGACTTTCATCTGGGCGACTGCAAAACCAGCTTGACAGAAACAGCCTACGCCAGTGCCGAGGATGATAGTGTAGCCGTAGATCTTGGCATTGGATGTGTGCTCATCGACGGTATCTGGTGCCCAGTTAGTGTCTGCAGTTCAGGTATTGTCAGAGAGCGGGTGTCACTTACACATTAGAACTCCACCAATGAGCTCCATCAAAGAGCCTACAATGTACCAAGGATAGTAGTATCCTGTTCGACCCATGAACTGACCATTCAACAAGTTGAAGGCAACGAGGAACAGGATGAAGGGCAACAGGTGGACCGATGTCTCTACAGCCGTGATTCCACGAGTGAATTGGTAGTACAGTGGCAGGTAGAAAATGCCGATAAAGCTGCCGAACGTTGCCAGCACTAACAAGGGGGTTAGCTTCGGTGAACTAATGTAAGGTCTTTTGGAATGCATGACTTACTCATTGTAAAGAAGAGGCAAATCATGGTGCGGCTCTTCCAGAAGTGCATGGGAAATAGTCGGTTCTCAAAAGTGGTGCCAATCTGGAAGATCTGCTGGAGCACAAACAGAATGAGCAAGACACCGGCTGTAACAAACAGACCAATGCTCCTGCCTGCATCCCAGCTCCAAAGTACTCCACCAAAGTTCATCGCCATGATGAGGCATAGGACGGACCCGATGGAAAGAGCCGTACCAAGGTAGTCGATCTGAGCTAGGCGGCTAGTCAAGGGGACACCAGCTTGAGGCTTGAAGTCGGGGAGGAGAAGGACGTAAATTGGACCAATGACAACTCCTACCAAGAGGTTAAGGTAAAAGGCCCATCGCCAAGTCGCACTACTATCGCCAAGCGATCCTCCAACCACAGGGCCAAGGACAGTACCGATACCCCAGATGAAACCCGTAAGACTAAGATACTTTGGTCTCTCGGCGTTGGTAGTGGTGACCGACAAGAGTGTCAAAAGGCCCATGTACATGCCGCAACCTCCCGCTCCAGCGATAGCGCGGCCGACGATGAAGGAATCAATATCTGGCGCACCACCACAGAGTGCAGACGCGCCCATGAAGACGGTAGTTGAGCCGATGAACAACTTCTTAGCTGAGAATGTGCCATACGCTTTGGACCAGGGAAGTGTGGTTGCGGCTGATGCGAGGGCGAAAGAGACACCAAGCCAGGGAACCAGGTCAACGCGCTGATAGGTCTCTACGACTTTGGCTTGGACGTTGGCGACTACGGTGTTGTCGAGAGCGTAGAGGAACAGGGCGGAGAGAAGGGCGCAGACAACAAGGAACCACTTGACACCATGAACATTTCTAGGAGAGGGATCTGGTGCTGGTTTCTCAACCTGGGGTTCTCTAAGGGCTTCGTTGCCTGAGGAGTCAGGGCCGGGAGATGGTGACAGACGAGTGTCATCCGAGCTATCGCCGGACCGTTTCTCCTGGGAGAAAGACATAGTGAAGAATAGTATTAAAGCTTGTACAAGATTAAAGTTTTAAAGGTATAACGCTAAAAGACACTGCTGAATGATGAGCGAAAATTCCAACCCTAGGTGATGATCTGGGGTTATGTATTTCTGGCGCTGTGGAGAAGTATAAAAGTTTTCATATTCAAATTCGTAATTATCACAGCCAACAACCGGTTTCAGAAGGTATGAAACTATGCTTAGAAATGGCATAGAAAATGGTAGAAACCACCTAAAGTGAAGGGATTCGGAACCCTGTCGGTCTGGCCCTATAGGGTAAAGAAAACAAGAACAAGGCGACGACTGAATCCGGCCCGTACCGTAACGTTACAGCACACTGTGTGGTATTCGCAAGGAGTTTAGCCTGAAAATGGAAATGTCCCGGGGTCGGGCGCATACGCGAGGTGACCAAGAGACTCGGGATAATCGGGTGATTGTGAGCTAACACTAGCTGCCGCAATTGCATCTCAAGATCTCTTGTCGTTCTTGAGGATGTGCTCTAGAGGGTTGTGGACTAAAGTGATGCACGTCAGGGATATAAATTTGGGGCCTTTGGACCAAGGAACTAGAAGCGCAAGCACAACTCTCAGTTCAATCTAATCACTTGACTCGCCTTACACCTTACTTTCGTCTTTCAATCTCTAACAAATGGCTACTATCACTCAGTTTCAGCCTCCTGACGGCAAACCAGCTTCAGTGGGATTTCATTACCCAAAACAACAACAAATTCCACCAGATTCTATCGGCATCGATCAGATTCTGGTATCTTTCCTCTTCTCCCCCATCAACCCCCAAGATCTCCTTGTTCTTGCAGGTCGCTACCCAGTCAAGCCTCTGCATACCCTAGACAACCAGCCCGTCCTGGGCTATGACGGCGTGGCTTGCGTTCAAGCAGTGGGTCCTCTGACCAACCCAGACCAGACCCACATTCGGCCCGGAGACTTTATTGTTCCGCGTCGACACGGGTTAGGAACCTGGAGAAGCCAAGCTATTCTTAGCGTGACGGATGTTATTCCCCTGTCGCCTACGAAGGATCTGCTTGGCGCATCTCTTCTGCGCATGGCCTTTCTGCCCGCTTACCTCCTTGTCGAGGATCTGCGTGATCTGAAGCCGGGTGATTGGATCATTCAGAACGCAGGTTCTGGAACCATCGCGAGGCTTGTAGCGCAGTTTGCGCGTCTCAAGGGTGTTCGTACCTGCAGCGTCGTGCGTGATCGGGAGGGTAGCGCTTTCGATGCCCTCAAGGCTGATCTGCAGAGCCAGGGCGCCGAGATCGTGGTCACCGAGACAGATCTTGCTAAGCATGGCACACAAGCTTCGGAAGAACTCGCTGATGCTGCTGCAAAGGGTCGTATCGTGCTTGCCATCGACGCTGTCTTTGGTGACTCTGGTGAAAGACTTGCAAATGCGCTATCTCACCGTGGGACATATGTCAACTACGGGTCCCTTGGCGGCGCAAGTGGAATTATTGGTCTTTCTCAGCGGTTGCTGTTCTGGTCAGAGGTCAAGTTTCGGAACTTCCGTCTGTCTGAACAGCTAAATGGTCGGACTGCAGCAGAGCAGGAATCCCTCTTGTTGTGGTTCCAGGACCTGCTCTCTCAGGGACTTTTGCGTACGCCACCTGTGGAGATCATCCAGGTTCCTCAGGATGGTGGACGCAGGGATGAGTTTGAGAGGCGTGTGAAGGAGGCTGTTACTGCAGGTCCTGCTAGCGAGGTGGGAAGGGTCAAGCAGGTTTTGCAGTTTGGGAGGATCTAGCTGCATATGCGCGTTGTGAGGCTCAACACAAGTGGTGGGCGGTAGGAATAGGTAGTAATGTAACCCTTTCATGCAAGCGGAAATCCTTTACGAGTTGTCACATAGAGTGAGATTGCGTCATGCAGCGTACATATTGTCCAACACCGAAAGAGGTATCAGCACGCGCTGACACCTTAACCCTCAGCTAGCTTGGACATGGTATGTGAGTAATACAAATGTGTTATAGAAATTGTGAAAAGGTGTGATATGTGTGCTGGGTGGATGCCGTGTGTTCCAAGCTTTCGGGAGTAGGTTACACTCTCAAGCTAGGGGTTGCTGTTCCTAAAGCAGAGATTAACTACCCAGGGTCTTATTAATTTTGGGAACTCAGTATGGTCAGTCAGACAATCAGACATGCTGGCAGACAGATGAAGCTTTCTCAAATAATGTAGATTGGACGAAAGCCAGCCTCGGGAGAGAAACGAAATGCATCAAGTCAATGGATCAAGCCTTTATAGTCCTTAAAAGGGAGATATATAACTTTACTAAACCTATAATAAGGGGTCACAAGTCATGACATCAACTGCGAATGCGTATGGCCCTGTCACCCAGTTCGCTTACTGGAATAAACTCTGCTAGTATTGTAGATACATCTAAAAGATGCAAGTGAGGATGGGATTCATTTATATGCAGACTTGGTACATTTTGCTCAGACATCATAGGCTTAACTACTCTGGTACTAATATACTGATTGACCCTGCGTAAAATTTATTAAGTATCACGACCACGAGTTGTAAATATAAAGAAACCATCAGGCCTCAGTTTCTCAGTATTAATTAACATTGGTCTAGACAGACTATTCTCAGACATAGGAACAAGAGACAAGTCACAAGAAAGCAAAATTATACCAAATATATAAATTGATTAGTTGATTTCTTCTATGAGTCTAAGACTACCAGTAATCCAACTCTACTTCTTTGCCTCCTTCTCTCGCTCAATCGCCGACGCATTATACTTAGTCAGAATTTCCAACAAGCCTGGAATAGGCTCGTCAAAATCAATTCTAGCACTATTCATAAATCGAGCCAAGAAGCCGTAAATTCCATTGAGGAAGAAAATCTCAGTAATTTCCTCATGGTTGAAAGCCTCCAGAGCCTCATCCATAGTGTCCTTGCTAACACGAGGTTGACGACTAAGCTCTTCAACAATACGAGCGATCAATCGCTGACGCGGAGTGAATAAGTTTTCAGGCAATGGCTCTTTAGGATTACGAAGAGCTGCGAATTGTTCGTCAGTGAGACCGAGGACGCGGGCAACAGGCTCGTTGACATCCCACTCATAAGGGGCATCCAGAGTGGCTGCTGTACGCAGAACAGTGGTTTGCCATTCAGATGGGAGAATCTTTCGGTTCTCGCTCCAGCTGGAGGAGAGGAGCGTCATGAATGGCTTGAAGAACACATTGCTGTTGGCGCAGAGCTTCGAGAGTCAGTCATTGTCTGGTGTTAAAGCTTCGTCAGGGATATGGCTGGCTTACCTTGAAGATGTTCCTCTCGAATGGTAGAGTTTGCAGAGCGGCCTTGATATCAGGCGGGGCAGTGTTAGAGTCAACGTATGGGAGCAGGTGCTCGTTGGTGACGACACGGTTGTCCCAAGAAGCCATAGTTGATAATTCAGTGAAGAAGAGGTAGCGGAGTATGCAAAGAGCTGGAAAAGGTCTCTTGTGATTCGATTTGAGTCTGCTGTATTGGCCTTGAGAAGTGTCTGTGAAAATCCCTATATATACAAAACGACTATGTAAGACACAATGTAACGTTTCATTCATCAGCCATAACGTCAATTACAGCAAGTTCAAGATCTCGCCATAGTTCAAGCTTTCCGAGTATCGTAGTCTCGTCTCGGCCTGTGCCGCATACGACAACCCCTGGCTCACTCAGCTCCATCGGAGCATTTCCCAGCCCAGTACAACAAACACTGTGTAAGATTAGCGTCGCCTCGGAAGCGGGCCGTTTCTAGTAGATTCTCTAGCTGCATGTCGCTAAAGTGCGACATCCCTCGGGATAAAATTGATACAGTCACATTCTTAAAACTTGCAAGCTTGATGTATATGCACGGTTTGGGAAACATTTTTCGAGATGCAGGGCTTCTAAGTGTTTCGAAGGATTCAGATCCTTTAAGTGTAACCCACCACTACTTTCTGTAATTGTGCCGCTGCATATCGCCACTTGTGAAACACATCTTACGGAGCCGCAATACGAATGAGTAATGGGAAGGATTGAGTATGCAGCCGCTGATTCAATAGCTACCCTGTTTAGTGTTAGATGTAACCCACGTGGCGTCAGTGAGACTGCATATGTCGTGGGGGTCGTAAGCGAAAGCCTTGTTCAACCCGAATACTACATCCCGTACATGCATCATCGCTACTTCCAGAACAGGCATAGTACACGTCTTACACAAGTTTTGTGAGGTTATTCCCAAATGTTTCGAGTAACGCATTGCAAGAAACGTATGACGAGATGAGTTCTACTCCTTGTATGGCAGGGAATCCAATCCTTCGGGATAGTGTTCGGCATTGCCGCTCTGCTTACTTGCAGATACTTGCAGAGAAGGCAATTGAGCCGCAGTCCTTGTGTTACCACCTCGGGAGGTGAGAAGAAATTTTCAAAGACTTCATTGAAAGCCCTGAAGCAGACAGAAGTGAAGGATATTAAGTATAAATAAGGGAACAATCTTGTAAAAGAACTATCGATTTCATTCAGCATCACAGGCATATTATCCTCATAGATTAAAAGCATTTAGATTAATACTCCCAGCATCCTTTGTTTACCCTCTTAATATCCTAATCATCTTCATCATGAAGCTCTATCACCACGTTGAGAAGCATGAGGATTTCTTCCTCCCCTATCAAGACGGTCTTACCCTCAAGCCCGTCGAAGCCCTCGTGAAGCACGAGAAAGACATGGGCTTTTCTGACGTTGAGACTGTCCTTCCTGCGACTGAAGTCCAGAAGGACATTCTCAAGGAGGACGTTCAATGGGCTGAAGCAGTGCTCTTTTCCGGAAAGACATCTGCTTTGAGCTCTGAGAAGATCTTTGATGCATGGAGATCTCTAGCATATCATCGTAAGCATTCCAATTTCTGATTAGAGTTAAGATGGAAGTGATTACTAACATTGTACTAGACATATGCCTTCGTTCTTGCATTACCGATGGACCAACGCCAAAAGTCGTCGTTCAGAGGTGCATCGAGCCTGTTCAGTGGCGCCGCCCTGAAAAGGGATTTGAAAAGCATCACCGAGGCTCAGCATTCCTGACTGTTGAAGCCAACAACCGTTCTGACGAGATCAATCTTGTTCTTCACTTCCATCGGGCTCTGATTGATACAACCTCCCTTCATACGCTCAGACTCGACTGTCTTCTTCAAATCCACGGTATTCCTGGTATCGAAAGCACTGGCTTTACCGCCTACACCCGTTACCTCGCACAGCAGCGCAAGGATATCGACTCGTCCAAAACCTTCTGGTCCAAGACTTTCTCAGACATTGCTCCCCAGTCTATTTTTGGTCTTGAACCTGATTCTCTGGATGGTTTTAACCAGGATAGACATGGAGTCAGTGCTGTTATCCAGGGCACAGAGCTAGCAGCGCTGAACAGTCTTGAGAAGTCTCACGAGGACTCAAAGTCATGGCGTCAGACATTCCTCGAAGCAATCTGGGCTCATGTCTTGAGCGCCCACTCCGACTCCGAAGAAGTTCTTTTCGGAACTGTTCGTCGAGATGCAAACTTTGTGGGATCGGACACTTGCGTCGGATGCCTTGACCAAACCTATCCCATTCGACTGCGCGTTCCCACTGGCGAAGGCGCAACCTTCCCGGACCTGTCTGATTCTTTGGACAAGTACCATACGGAAGCCAGTCGTCACGCATTCATCGGCTACACTGGCATCGAAGAGCAGGCCCCAGCTGGCATGCTGATCGAAACAGCCGTCAGTTACAGTCAGACCACCAACACACCTTGCATCGCTCCAAGCTTGCGAAAGTTCCCTGTCGTGTTGTGCATCAACGACGCCAGTGTTCTGCAACTCGCTATAAAATGCACAACCAAGATCCCACTGGAGAAGGTCGAATTGGTGTTCAGACACTTCGTTTCGGCTATCTTCAGTGCCGCACAGGGATTGAGCGCAGTGGACAAGTTCCCTCTGTCTGACATCCAGCTCCTTTCGGAAGCTGAAAGGCGTCTCATACTTTCACGATCTGTCAGCACTCGCAAGGTACAACCTACGACCATCACTGGTTTGTTTGAGAAGACTGCGGCTCGATACCCTCAACGAGTCGCAGTTGACTTCGAGGGCGAGAGTACCCTCACCTTCGCCCAGGTCAACAACCTTTCGAATCAACTCGCGAGGAGGCTGAGGCTCCAGAAAGGTGCGGTGTATCCCATCTTGGCTGACAGGTCTCTGCATCTGGTCGTGGCTATCCTGGCTGTCCTCAAGGCCGGGTCAGCATACACTGTGCTTGACCCAGAATTCTCGATCAGTCGCCTCGAGCAGGTCGTCAACGATTGTAGTGCAGCAGCGGTTCTTTCTACACGCAAATACATGCACATGCTCCCCAACACTGTCGATATTGAACAAGATTACACGCGACTAAGCACTGATGCCGCAGAATCACTTCGTGACGCTGATGGAATCGGCGTAAACGTCAACCCTCAAGACCGCTGTTACATCATCTACACATCCGGTAGCACAGGGAAACCCAAGGGTGCAGTGCTCACCCATGAGGCTGCCACCAGTGGAATGCAGCATCACTCTTTGAACGGACTGAACCGGTGGCTTCTCTTCTACAACCCAAGTTTCAGCGCCGCTCAGCGCACTATCCTCAGCACGCTTGTCAATGGCGGAACTCTGGTACTGGCACCCAAGGAGGCACTCACCCGGGATCTCGCGGGAGTCATTAATCGGCTTTCGGTCGATGCCCTTGGAATTACTCCTTCCGCTCTGTCTCTGTTGTCGCCCAAGGACGTCCCAAATCTCAAGAGTATTACCCTCGTGGGCGAGCAGACTCCTCAAGAGCTTGTAAACACTTGGTCTTCGGTCAAGGGCCTTACATTGAGGAACACGTATGGTCTCAGCGAATGCACGCAACTAAACTTCGGAAGACCGTTGATTACAGTTGATGGGCACGCTCCGAACCCTCGCATCCTAGACCCACCAATCGACACGACGAGCGTCTTTATCCTTCGCCATGGTAGTACTGAGCTCTCACCACTACTCGTATTCGGCGAACTCTGTCTTGCCGGTCCACAGCTCGCACAAGGCTACATCAACGAGCCGGGCTTGACCGAGAAAGCATTCATCGCCAACCTATTCGGTTCCGGAAAACTGTACAGAACCGGGGATAAGGCCCGATGGCTTCCTAATGGACAGATCGAGATTGAAGGACGTGTCGATATGCAAGTCAAGATCAATGGACAAAAGGTCGAGCCTGCTGAAGTCGATCGTCTTTTGGTCTCGCTTGACGCGATCAAGGGAGCTGTTACATTCTCTGTCAAGATGGAAGATCGTCAAGTCCTGGCCACTGGCGTTGTTCTCGATGATGGGTCTTCGTTCAGAGATGCCGTCAACGCAGCGAGGAACCATCTTCGTGCCAACCTGCCAGTTTTCATGACACCTACTCTTTGGATCCCAATTGAGTCGGTGCCCAGGAATGGGAACGGGAAGCTCAACTATCACTTGCTGCGAACTAAGGCAAAAGAGCTTGGTTTCGCTGGCTTTGCCAAGCTCATGGAGATAGGCAACGAAGAAGAAATGGAGGAAGTCCTCACTGATGTCGAAGAAAGGATTGCGTCGGTATGGGCAAAGTCTCTCAAGATTGACGGCTCCGTCATCCGTCGATCTCATTCCTTTACCGACCTTGGCGGAACCTCCATTGAGGCCATCCGCGTCGTGTCAGAGCTACGTGAACACGGTCTAGCAACTGAACTCGGCGACCTGCTGGCCTACATCCCTCTCAGTGATATTGCTTCTCGGGCTCAGACTCTTGCAGTGGAGGACCAGCAAGACCCCACGCCCTTCTCACTCCTTCAGGATGAGAACCTGCTTGCAGAGTTACATGCGAACAGCGATATCAGCGACGCTTATCCTGTAACGCCTTTCCAAGAGTCCATGCTGGTGTCAGTCAACTCACCTTCAGATCCATACACCTATTCCAGGACCTGGGATGTAAGTCAGCTGGATCTCGCACGTCTGCGAGATAGCTTTGAGCAGGTGTTCAAGTCCCGCGACATCTTGCGCACCGTGTTTGTTCCATACAAGCAGTCGTTTGTGCAGACTGTGAGGTTCAACGTGGAACTCCCATGGTTTCAATCTCAGCAAACCCTCGAGGCTTTCCAACAAAGTGGCAGCGCTCATCAGTGGGATATGGAGAAGCCTCTCTGGAAAGCAACTCTGACGTCAGATCAAGCTCTGGTAGTGACAATGCACCATTCACTGTTCGACTTCTGGTCTCACGGATTCCTGTATGACGACGTCGCCGCGGTCTACACCGGTAATCCGGTTCCTCAACGTCCAAACATGAGCCGGTTTATCCGATATTTGCAACAAGAGCCTTCTGCGAACAGCACGTCGTTTTGGTCTGAGTACCTCCAAGGTGCTGAAGTCCTCAAGCTGAACAGCAATCAGCTCTATAAGACCAGCAAAATCGAGTTTGATCTCGGATATAGTCTTACTTCCCGCGCCCGAAGTGTTGGTTTAACTCTCGGTGCAGTTATCTACAGCGCCTGGGCCATCGTTCTATCGCGCCAGATGGGATCCAACGACATCACGTTTGCAACCACTGTTTCAGGCAGAGAAGCTCCTGTCGTTGGCATCAATGATCTAGATGGACCTACCATGAGCACTGTTCCGCAGAGGATCAAGCTCGACACTGAGTCTACCCTCCGTGACGTCGCTCAGAAGACAGTGGCCTCGTTTTCTCAGCTACTTAAGCATTCTCAAGTCGGTATCGCCGCGGCGCTTAAAGCGGGTGGTATTGGTGCACAAGATATCGACACTCTTGTCAACATCTTGATCGATGCCAACAAGACTAAGAGACCGAGGAAGTCTCATGATGTCTTCAAGATGCGTGGGTCGCGGCCTCAATGGGAGTCTGGACACGGCATGACTGTGCTGGAGGCCCAAGAGTCACAAGGACAGAGCGACTCTACCATTCTCCGACTTTCAAGCAACATAGACCCTCGACGCTTGGAATTCATCAAGGACTCGTTGGTCGAGGTGCTAGAGCTTTTCTGCGACAAGCCCGATTCCATCCTCTCGTCTACCAACATCATGGGCACTGCTGAACACGACCTCCTCTTCAACCAGCTTTCCAATCGGGCGACACTCCGCGTTCCGGAGCCAGAGTTTCTTTACAGCGCATTGAAGAGAGTTGCACAAGAGTCCCCAGATGCTATCGCGATTGACTTCAACAATCAGGAAAGCATCTCTTACGGAGTCCTCGATAAACTTGCGAATCGCTTTGCTCACACTCTTATCGATGCTGGCGTACAACGCGGTGATCTTGTGCCCATCATGCTTGACAAGTCAGTCGACATGATGGTCGTAATTCTTGGTACAATGATTGCTGGAGCAGCGTACGTTCCTTTGAGCCCCGACAATCCCACGGATAGAAACTCCTACATCGTGTCTGACACCTCAGCAAAACTCATAGTTGTTCATCCTGCGCACATGGAGTTTGGCGATCATGTCAAGAAGTCACTTGGAGTTGAGACGCTGATGATGAACGGCTACCGGGACTTGCGCCCGACAAACTCGCGTGGTGAGGATGCAGACTCTTGTCCTGCTGTGAATCATACTCCTGACAACCTCGCATATCTCATCTACACCTCCGGCAGCACAGGACTCCCCAAGGGCGTCAAGGTTCCACACAAAACCGCTGCTGCTGCCGTAACGAGCATGATACAAGTCGAAGGTCGCAACCACGGTGTGTGGAGGACTTTGCAGTTCGCCAACTACGTATTCGACGCATCGGTTCAAGACTTCTTCAACACTCTTAACAGTGGCGGCACACTATGCATGGCCCCGACGGACGTCTTGCTCTCTGATATCGCAGGTTGCATCAACCGAATGGATGTCCGTCAGGCTATCATCACACCAACGGTTGCCAAGTTGCTCAACCCAGCAGATGTCCCGCGATTTGAGACACTCATCGTCGGAGGTGAGCCGCTGACCTCCGACGTCATCAAGACTTGGGCGCCTCACTGCAAGATCTTGAACGTATACGGACCAACTGAGACATCCATGGTGGTAACCACCAAACAAATTGAGTCGTTATCAGAAAACCATGTCGTTGGGAACATCGGTGCTCCGTTTGACACCGTCATGGCCTTCATCCTTGATCCAAACGGCGAGACACTGCAGCCTTACGGTGCAGTTGGAGAATTGTGCATAGCTGGTCCTCAGGTGACTGATGGTTACATCAATCGACACGACTTGACAACCGCGGCATACGTCGACTGTCCTCAGCTTGGAGTTCGTATCTACAGAACTGGTGATTTGGCTCGATGGCTACCTGATGGCGAGCTCGAGTGTCTTGGCCGCAAAGACAACCAGGTCAAGATTCACGGTCATCGTATTGAACTTGGAGAGGTTGAAAATGCCATTAGGAACTCGGGTATTGTCAAGGACTCGATTGCTGTGGCTGCCAAGGTACACGATAAGATCCACTTGGTTGCTTTCTGTACCTTCAATGATGCTGTTGGAACGGATGGCACTGGTATTCTCGACCCTTCTACCGTGAGAGGCACGTTTACGAGTCTGTATGAGAAACTTGGATCGTTGGCGACTTATATGATCCCCAAGTTTGTCATCCCAATGGCCGATTTCCCAAAGTTGCCCTCACGAAAGGTTGACCGCAAGGCATTGAAGAAGATGCTGGACGATCTCGATCGGGACTTCTTAGCGCAATGCGTCCTTGAGTCTCCTAGCCAAGGCCACTCAATCGTACCTGTAGAGACTCCATCCGAGATTGCTTTAGAGTCGGTCTGGGCGGATATCTTTGGCCTATCGACAGATCAAATCGGACGCGAGGCAAACTTCTTAGCCTTGGGAGGTGACTCGATCTCGGCAATCAGTCTCACTGGCCATCTTCGCAAACTGGGCTATCATCTCACAGTGCTCGATATCCTGCAATCTCCCAAGCTCAAAGACATGGCTTGTGTCATGCGAAAGCTAGAGACTGAGGCACTGGGTAAGAAGATGGTCTTTAACGTTCCTGGTAATGTCAAAGAGGCCATTGAATGCACTGGGCTTACATGGGGTGATGACGTTGAGTATGGTAAGTTGCCCTCTTCAAAGATTTAATCCATTGACCACATAATACTGACCTTCAATAGCATACCCTTGTCCACCCGGCCAAGCAGAGTTCTTGAAGCAAGGCGCTCGAGACTCTCAGATGTGGGTTCTCCAGACCGTCCGGCGCATGACTGGTGTCATCGAGCCTGATGCCTGGATCAAAGCCACCACGCAACTCACTGAAGCCAATGACATCTTGCGCACGACTTGGCTAGAGGCTTCTCCCGGGAACTGGGTAGGAGTTGTCCTTCGCGATGCACAGCTCAACATCACAACCGTCGCCCTGGACTCAGACGATGAGGTATCCAACTTTCTCGAAGACTTCTGGAGAACACGTTTCGAGTTCGGCCGCCCCTTCATTAAATACGCCATCATCACGCATCGAGACTCATCCTGGGACTTGGTAATCAAGATGGACCACGCGGTGTACGATGGAACACTTCTACGTGTGTTTGATCAGCACTTCGAGAACATTCTACAAGGCAAACCTTTGCCTCCTCGTGCCGAGTTCCGTGATTTTGCTCAGCATGTATTTGAGCAAGACAAGTCTAAGGCGCTTGAGTACTGGAAGAACAAATTCACCCATGTTGGGCAATCATCCCTGGTTCTGAAGGGCCACGATCTCAGTAGAGTTAGTGAACCTCGCGTCACCGCTAGTTTCAAAATGAAGATGGATACACGGGGCATCGATCAAGTGGCGAGGAACTATGGCGTCACTCCGAGCATCATCTTTCAGGCTGCCTTCACGCTTTGGTTGGCTAGAGCGACACAGAGCGATAGTGTTCGTTATGACTATCTCCTCAGCGGAAGAAACGTGGCACTTCCTGATCCTCAGTCCATCAACGGTACTCTAGCCAACTTCTTGCCGATTTGGACGGGTACGAACTCCACTGAGAAAGTCTCAGATCTTCTTACAAGGTTGCAAGAAGACTTTTGGGCAGTCACGGAGAATGGCTTAGTTGGACTTGATGATATCTACCAGACACTGGATATTTCTCGCGCGACCCATGGGAATAAGGTCTTGTTCCTGTCTCAGCCTTTCGATCCTGTTCCTTTGGATGATGCAACGACCCGCAATCGATGGCTCGTCATGGCCAAGTCAAAGGTGCGGATGTATCAGCCTTATGCTCTTGTAGTAGAGGTGTCGAAGTCCTTTGGTGATACGTCGATGTTGAAGGTCATGTATGATGAGAAGGTGTTTGATCATGGAATGGCTGAAGTATTTGCTTCTGAGATCACTGGGTTTGTATCGGCTATGATGCAAGATGAAAAGAAGACTATGACTGTTGAGGAAATTTAGATATGTGCTTTTAGATTTAGACATTTTAGATTAATACTTAATGGACTTAGATCATAACCATGGTGCTGATACGCTTTTGGTGAAGATACTATGCATAGTAGCTGCCTATCTAATATGACCTGCTCTGCTTGGGAGCATACCGTGACATCAACAAAACCCCAAGCAAGAGGAGGCTACTGCATACTATAAGTCTGTCCTCCCGGCTTTCGTCTCCTAGATTCTATCATGAGTAACTATGTTTTCAATGTAAGACTTAGGAGGGAGGTGTTCAACATACCTTCCCTAACAGTCGTCAGACACAGAAAGGTGAAGATATTGAGTGGAACCCTCATCAGTCCGTACACTCGACCTCTTCGCCCTTCCTGCACTAGCTGATTTCTTAGGTAGGTTATACTTGGATAGTAGAGTCCGACACACATCTCGAAAAGGCAAAACGCCCAGAAACGGCTCAACTCGTCTCGGAGTAAGATTGTCAGCAAAAGAGCCGAAGCCGAGACGGATGACGCAAGCTGAATTGCTCCTGAAGAGAGCTGTGTCGAATTTGTCTCGCGCGACGCATAAAGAAATATGAAAGAGCCCAGTGACATTGCACCCATGAGAGTGGAAAATATGGTGCCGAAAGGAGGGTTTGCCCAGATTCTCTCGTGGGCACGCGCTGACATGATTGTCTGTGGCCAGGAGTAAAAGATAAAGTGAACAGAGCCCTCGAAAAAACAAATTGTCAGTGTGAGGATAACAAGACTCGGGTCTTTTGCTTATATTGTCAGCTGAATTCCACGAGGATGGGTCGTAGCTACATACTCATAAGAGACATGGCGCTGGCTCTCCATGAAGTTTCGGCTATAGGGGACTTTCCTGGTGATCCACGATTCTCGGCCTGGATCTACGTTAGCAATTGGCACAAAGTGGACATAAAGCAGAGTTTACCCAGGATCGAGTTATGGTCATTAGTGCCAAGCTTAGACAGACGATACTCAGCAAGAAGGGGGCAGTATGTGAGCCCAAAGTATTCACGGCTGCTTGAGCTACGATACCACTACCAGCAGCAACAAGGCCATGTGTCACAGCCATCATGCTATATATCGTGCTCAAAGCAGTTCCGCGGTCCCCAAATCCTTGTCGTTTATACTCAGCCATCATCCAAGCCTCAAACACTGAGTACAGCAGGGTCGTGCAGAACCCAGCCATGACTCTGCCCACAAACAGGAATACGATATTTCCTGAGACCATAGTGAGGCAAGAAACTGAGTAGATCAAGCAATAGCATTGGCACATGAACCTTTTGCCATGCTTATCTGCCAGTGAGTCCACGAGCAGTGCGCTGACTCCAGCAGAGACGAAGCCTGTGGCGAAGAGAGTCGCGATTGTAGGCTCTGATAGTTTATGAGTATTCTTCAGACAGCTGTATAAATATGACGCCTGCACTCGACCGCTGCACATTAGATACCGCTCTGTTTGGTGCTGTCCTTGTCATCAAGGAACGCACCTGAAGCCATTCTGCAGCCATCGCAAGACCATAAACCCACAGAAACTTGTTGCGAAAATTATAATATCTGTCACCCATCGACTCATGATTCAAATCGTGTATCTCATCGTCGATCATATCCAGACGCCTAGCCTCAGCCGCAGAGGCTCGATCGACCTTGAACGTCACATGTCTGTGATGCCAACCGGAAGCAAAAATGAGCGGTATTATAACAATAATGAGCGTGATGGTGTAGTAATCCATGTTTTGGCTGACATATCGGTTTGCTTTATAAAAGAAAGACCTTGGAGCGAAAAAGCCGTGTAATGCAGGGAAAGCCTGGGGAGAAAAGGCCAAGAAAATTGGACGATGCCATCGTGGGAATACGAGACGAGGACCGTGCTGAGGTGTTGACGTTTCACTCCGTATCCCTGGTGTCTAAGCCTAATCCTCATTGGTCTGTATGGTAAAACACCGAAGTGGCTCCCGGGAATCCGGCAGAAGGAGTCGAGGCAGTGGGTCAGAGGGATTGACGTTATCTTAGCTGCTGACGTAGGAGTTCTTCCATGAACGAAAACAAAAGACAGGTCATCTGTATCAACATATAATAAATAAAGCGAGATCATGTTCTGTCTAGCTGATACACCATCAGCGTGCCGAGCTTGTGATGTTCATAAGCAAATTTGTCCATTGAGAGAAGACATCTTGAAGACCCACGTTGCCGTTTATCCCGTCTCGGCAAGTTGATCCGAGCTTTACGTGTAGGACTAGCCCTATTGATCTGGAGTCCGCGTCTGCTCTGGGAACGGATCGTGCCACTTCAGGTGAAACTCAAAACAGCCATGGAAAAGGGATAATTACCTCAACGCACTATGAGAAGACTTATGGCCAGTATCAGCTGTGTTGACTCTCCTTAATGTGAGTCCCTATTCTTTAAATTTCTTCTTAACCTGTATCTATCTCAAGATTCATGCTGAAATTCGTCTTGTTTCTGGGCCCACTTCACCATGGCCATGTCTCAAAAACTGGTCACAATCAGCTTCATCTTCGCGACGATACTGCTCTTCACTGTATTATTCACGAGAACATCTCCTCGCTACTCAAAATCAATATCACCACAAAATCATGCATCCGTCTTTAGTAACGACCCTCATCTAAACTCAAGACTCGCTCATGCCGAAAAGCTGTGGAAGCGCTCTATCAAAGCTCGCGAAGAAATGGTCGAAGTGGTCGGCTACGATAAATCCTTCCCCGACGGCTACATGAACCCCTTCAACGTGTGGGACTTTGCTCGCCCAAGCTTCTTCTGTCCTCACGATCTCGAACGCGTCGGTTCAATTAGCGATGGCGGTAAGATAATCTGCGGCATGTCGCGCTATGAAAAGGAATGTCCTGGTCCGTCGTCAGACTCAAACAAGGCGCGTGAATTCATCGTCTACTCATTCGGTGTGAGTGTCGACTCTTCCTTTGAGGCAGAACTGCTCCAGCGCACGAATGCTCGGATATGGGGATATGATGGCACCGTTGATAAATGGGCGCAGCAAGTTCCTGAGTGGATATGGTCGCGAGCCAAGTTCCAAAAGGCAATGATTGGGGACGTATCGGATAGCAAGGCTAGACCGCCTGTGTTCTCGATACAGGATCTTATGAAGATGAATGGGCATTCTTATGTTGATCTTATCAAGATGGATATTGAGGGCGCAGAGTTTGATGTTCTGACGTCCTTGATTGAGTCGGTCAAAGAGCAAAGGAGGAATGGCAATGCGACGTTGCCTTTTGGTCAGTTATTGGTTGAGATGCATCTTAAGCAACCACCAGACGGTATTACGGTGCCAAATGACCTTAGATCATGGTTGGAGTGGTGGTATTCGCTAGAGGAGATGGGGCTAAGGCCAGTTAGCAATGAGGATAACTGGATTGGCGATAGAGTCTATGGCATGCCCAGATTCATGGAGGTGCGTCTAAACCAGCCCAGCTTCAGTCTATGCGCAATTTTACTAACCACCGATTGTAGTACACATTTATCAACGCAATTGACAAGGAGCGGAATTTGTTACTGTGGACATGAAAGATGGAGCTGTGGATTGAGCTATAGACAGAATATTTACAAGACCACGTACCTCCCTTAACTCTTAATACTCCAGCTAAATCAGGCTGACTTGGGGTCTTGAGGCCACTTATCCAAAGTAGCCTGGTTTCCAGTCAACGTGACTTGGATCTTAGCTTGAGTAGGCTCATCCAGCAATAGAGTATAAGTGCCAGGATAAACCACCAAATCGCCATTCTCTCCTCTTCGCGCAATGTTATCCAATGTCCACTCCAGCGAGATATCCTTCGTCGAAGATGGTGCGACATCATGTAAGCGGCCGTAAGCTGCAAGTGTCTTTAGAGGATATGGCTTAGGTCCAACTTCACTCTTGATAAAGACTAGAGAGACAAAGTCCGAAGTGATACGACCAGTGTTCTTGACGCTCAGTTGGATGGGGGGTAGAGCGCAAGTATCAGAGTATTGAGCACTGCAGCCCTTGAGAAGTTT
Organism: Fusarium pseudonygamai; assembly: GCA_013186785.1. NCBI lineage: Eukaryota > Fungi > Ascomycota > Sordariomycetes > Hypocreales > Nectriaceae > Fusarium > Fusarium pseudonygamai. The sequence goes on from JAAQRH010000077.1 coordinate 18,517, forward strand.
TTGGATGTCAAAGGTCAACTTATTGGATTTGAACTTGGCTTGGAACTTGGTGTAGTGGAGGCCAAAGCCATATGGCAGAACTGGAGTCGAATACCAGCGATAAGTCCTTCCTGGCAATGACTTGGTAGGTCTCAGGTCCATGTCAGTCATGCCAATCTGCTCAGTATACTTGCTCGGGTATTGCGTAACGGGCAGTCGACCAGCAGGGCTCTTGCGTCCAGTAAGCAGATCCATGACTGCAGTACCGCCATCCTGACCAGGGTAGTTGACCCAAAGAATGCTGTTAATCTTCTTGTTCTTCAAAAGAGCAGTGTCATCAACCTGATCACCAAGCTGAATAACAACCAATGGCTTGCCGAGACTAGAGAGCTTCTGGAGAAGAGTCAGTTGACTCTCAGGCCAGTCGAGGTTCTCACGATCTTTGTCCTCGCTAGCAGCTGAGGCGTCAAGACCACCAAAGTAGAGGATGTAATCAGACTTCTTCGCAGCAGCAACAGCATTCGTAGTCCAGTTATCGTGAGACGAACTGTTCTGCAGTGTCGGACCCCAAGCTACGTTGGTGTCAAGACCAAGCTTCTCAGCTGCGTAAAGCGGGCTGTGGAGGAAAGGAGCACGTCCGCTGTAACCGCCCTGCAGCTTGGATGTATCGTTGGCCCAGAATCCGATCATCGCTACACTATCCTTCTTCTTAAGCTTAAGAGGCAAAGTTCCATCATTCTTCAAGAGAACAGCTCCCTCGACAGCAGATCGGAGTGCAAGGTCCTGAGCCTCCTTGGTGTTGACATCCGCAAAGCTAAGCGAGTTCCACTGCGCTTTGGCACCGTCAAAGAAACCAGTATGAACAAGCCCTTCAAAGAGACGTTTCAAAGAACGATCCATGAGCTTCTCGGTCAGGAGACCTTGCTTGTAGGAGTCGGAGACGTCGCTGGTAGTAGTATACTCGCAGCTAGAATCCATGCCGTTCTCAAAAGCTACCTGGGCACCTTCAGCGTTGGTCTTGACATACTTGTGATTCTGCCAAATATCCTGCATAGCGCCACAATCACTGGTGATCCAGTTATTATCGCGTGTCCAGTTCCAGTGCCCTCTCAGGATCGTCTCCTGAAGATAAGAGTTTGCGCACGCGGGGATGCCGTTGACGGCGTTGTAGGCGCACATGATGGAGCCAACCTTTGCATCGCGGGTGCACTCCTGGAAGGGTCTGACGTAGTACTCAGCCAAGTCCTGAGGAGTAATCTTGGCATCAAAGTCGTGACGCGTAAAACCTCCCCAATCCTCAAAGTCGTTTCCAGCATAATGCTTGCAAGTCGCGACAATACGTCGCTGCTCTTTATCGCCTTCGAGACCTTTGACGATGTACCGAGCATAGCGACTGACATGAAGAGCGTCTTCACCGGGAGTTTCGGAGCCACGACCCCAGCGTGGATCTTTGAAGGGGTTTACGTTGGGTGTCCAGAAGTCGACTCCGCGCCAGCCGCCGTTAGTGAAGGCACGCGCTTCGGTGCCGACGACATTGCCGATATCGTGGATCAGATCATCGTCGAAAGCGGCGGCCATGAGAAGAGGCATGGGGAACGATGTGGCGGCGTTGTAGGGAGGGGTGTCGGCAAAGCGACCACCTGGAGACCCGGCGAGGCCATGGAGAGCTTCGTTCCACCAGTTGTACCTTGGAAGTCCGATTCTAGGCGCACCAGTTGCGTTACTGCTTCAATCAGTCCCAATCCCCAGTCGTAATCATAAAATGAGTCTCTTACCTGACCAGGTTGCCCACCTTCTCCTCGGGTGTCAGAGCAGCAACTAAAGCAGCCGCTCTTTTAGCAGGAGATAACGAGGTATCGCAAATACCATTCTTGCTCAGAGGTCCCTTGGTACAGTCAGGAAGGGTATATGGCGTAGCAGCTTCAGCTAATCCATTCAAAAGAGAAAGTGATAAAGCGCTAGCAGCGACCTGAAGATTGAGCAACATGGTGTTGATCGACCTGAAGAACAACCTTGCCACGCCCAAAAGTCCTGTTCTCGCCGTCTATTTTATACTTCTCGCTTCATCACTTCATGACCTTGCTGCTGTCCGGTTACTGCGGAGTAATGCATATGCTCATTTGCGGCTCACCATAGCCGAGCAAATAGAAACTCAATGACGCACCGCTCTCACAGCGGCATATGGAACGATCGGCAATTATCTAACCGCAGTGGAAGCTATCGGATATTATCACTGAGTGCGGGGAGCCGCGGGGATGCGGGGAGAAAAGGTACAGTTTCAGGCAGAATACGGATTGATGTAACATAATAAATAGCCTAATAGCAAAACCTTTAATAAAAGCATAATACAGTGAAGTATGAGGTCACGATCAGCAGGTGTTGATTCTGTTGGTTATGGTCGTCAGGGTTAGAAAGCTTATGGAAATTACCAGAACTTAAATATTGGTGCGCTTGGACGTGGGAAATGCAAAGGGTTGCGGCTAATATACAAGAAACCGTTGGGCACTCGGCCCTTCTTTAGGCTCGGAAGTGTGATATTGGCTCCTGTATTTGTTCCCATTGAGGCATATTATCTTACTGTACGGCTCGTTTGTCGCATTTGCAACTTGAGCAGCACGTGAGCCATCCCTGAATAAAAGCCTGCACTATCATGGTGATGTTAGACGCGGGAATAAACAGGGTTCACTCCATTCTTGAAAGTTGCCCTAATAACGGCGTATTTTTATAGTGTGATAAAGTTGTTTCGCCTCGCCTGATCTATCATCCCTTTATACAAACAGGCGCCGGCTGACTACGAGCCTGCCAACGACGCGATTCTACTGAAGTAATGTTGCGATATAATGCGCAACAGGATAGCTATAGATACATTTGTAAGGATGTCCCCTAATTTTCCAACAGCTGCAGGGCCGTAAAACTCAAATACTCCAAGTGCTGCGTTATCTTCAAACGTGTTTCCTCCAGATGCTTCAAAAGTGGAGATAGGCCATGGCTGGCCTACAACAGGTACAAGCTCCCAGCTTCCAAAGTCGCTGTCAGAAAAAGCTTCCACTATCTGTCTCAGTGTTGATGTTTGTTGTGTCTTCTTTTTTCGCCACTGCCATCTTTGAGACGTGCCATTGACCTCAACATCAAATGGCCAGGTAGCGCCGTCATTGAACATGCTCGTCTCCACAAAGCTCGCCTGAAATCCATCAAAGGTGATGGTGCTCTTGCTACTGAAAGTATGCCGACTCTCTATAGTGCAGATAGGTAGATTCTCAGATGCATATGGCCCCTCTTTAATTTTGAGTCTGCTGCTAGAGAGCATCTTTGCTGAGTAGGCCACTGGGCCTTTGAGCTGAGGGCCAAGCTCGAGACAGCTGGTACCGCCGTTGGTCATGACATTCCATATGTGGAACTTGGCGGGAAGTCTGGTGAAGCCTACGCGAGGGTAGTAACTTGGTGGTCCCTGAAAGCCAGAAGGACTTGGTGCAGGTGGATAGATGGGTTGCTGATAGCCTGCGTTGGGAGGTCCCTGATAATACGGAGGATAGCTTGATGGTGGTTGATTCGTGTTTGAACCGGGTGGAGGGCCAGGCGGTGGATAGTAGTTGGGATAGTTAGACATGTCGGTGGAAGCGATTAGCACTGGAAATATTCCTAGACCTCCCCAGTCAAGGAGCGAGTTATTTGAGAAAAGGGGCAGAGTATGGTATTTAATCACGCCTTGGAGCAATACGGGAGAAAACTACGACTGGCCTGGGACTATGTTTGCCTAAATACTTTTTTCGGTTTCTCTTGGTTTTCCTACTGATCGCGAGATGATGCTTCTTCGAGGCTTGAGTGGGGTCAAATCAAAGCTGGAATTTACCATTTTAGGGAAAACCGTGCGCCGTGAGTCAAATTGTGGAACCTCAAATGGTGTTGATGAATCATGTCTCATCTTTGGCGTATTAATTGACAGTCAGCTGACTTGATTATCCGGGCCTTGCGAGAAAAGACCATGATGAGCCACTGACATATCAATGAAAACGTCAAGTTTAATTGTCGTGCAAAATGGAAGGAAAATAGTCAGCAAATTGCTAAGCTATATCCCCTAGGCGATCTAAGCCTCTCATAGCTTGAGAAACCCCAGCAGAGCCTAAATTTTGTCCTCCCACACGGATTTCAACAGCTCATGAACCTTGGTAAACTTATAGTCCGGGAATGTCTGATTCCATTCATCCGATACAGTCCAAGCTCCACGGTGGAAGGCGGTCAGAGTACCAATGACCACCATCTTGGAGAAAGCTTCCACCTGATCCTGGGGAACTGATGGCAGTGGAAGTCGAGGGTAATTGTCCGTCTTGAGTTCTCCAGCTGCGAGGTCTTCCATCTTGAGCCACTCGATAGCAAAAGGCTCTCCTGCGTGAAGTCAGTACCATTGTTTGTTGTCGCTTGCCGATATGCTTACCTCTGAGTTCTTCACCAATTTTGAGAAGCTGACGAATGGAGATACGATCACCGCTGATACCTCCAACTACGGGCCACTCGCCTTCAAAATCGATAGCCTTGGTAACGATGTTGGCAATGTCATTGACACTCGTGTAGGTGATCTCGTCGTCGAGCGTACCTTCGACGACTAACGCACGTTTCTTGACGAAGTCGACGTTGACGACGGTAGTGGTGATGTACTTTGCAGTCTTGTAGGGATGGCAGAGGTAATCCATGAAGCCACCCGGCTGGAACAGTGTATACTCGATAATCTAATTTGACCGGATTAGGTCCTGTAATGAAGAGAGTATCTGGGCTGTGATACCTTCTTATCAGAGTTCATAGTCTTAAGATAGTCTCTGATCTCAATCTTGCCGCTGTACCATGACATGACGTCCAGCGAGTCTGCGAGCTTGGCGCCTCTGAAGCATGGTCAGTTGAAATGTAGCTTGTTAATTCTTGATGGAAAACTCACGTTGCCCACTCAGATGGAGCGAACCTCTTCACGCCAGCCTCAACAGCTGCGTCAATAAGTCGCTTCTGGGTCTCACTGCCCGGATCCAAGTGAACGGCTAGGAAGGAGAGAACAGTTTCAACGCCGCGGAATAAATCAACAAGCTCAGACTTGTTTTCGTAATCAGCTTTAACCCAGGTGACGCCTGGGAGCTCTGGAAACGTAGATGGGTCCTAGGTTTGTCAGTCTCCAGTCCAATCAGGCGGGTCATGGTCCAGTAGTACTTTGCGCACGAGGGCAATAATTTCATGCTTCCCAGTAGCGACAAGCCTGTCGAGAATCTCTCTAGCGAGCTCTGGAGAAGGTCAATGATTGAGGCAGCGAAACTGTAAGGCTAAACATACCGCTCGAGGCTCCTGCGATAGCGATTTTGACCATATTGAATACTTTCAAGTGCTGGTAGATGGGAATGAGAGAATTGTGAAGGCTAAGCTAATATATTTTTGTGAAGCGAGGAAGATCTCATCTTTATACTAATTGTTTCCCAGTAGCGACGGGTCCTTCTCTATAGTCGATCCAAAATCTAGGGTCAACTTTTGACCCGAACACGTAACCTCAATCCTTCGGTCTCTTGGTAACACTGACTCGGCCTGAGCTGTCTCCGGCGGTTACGTGATCGGGGTAATTGGTGCCAATCTCCACCCAATCAGGTTAAGGAATCTCTGCTTACCCTCCCGCTTCAATCTGACAAATCCAATATTTGCACCGTAACTTGTCGAGACATTAATCCTTTGACCAGTAAAAGACCAGAAAGTAGCTATTAGCGACAGCATGGGCGTTGCAGAGCCTCAAGATGAACTGACGGTAAGTGTCTTCCGAGCCACTCCATCCAGACGCTAACATGGGCTTTCAGCGTCGTCGTGAGCGAGGCCGACGCTCCCAAGCAGCTTTTCGCAAGCGCCAGGCTGTATCAAACCATGCGTTAGCAGATCAAAATGCACGTCTTAAGCAAGGAATCCAGAGACTACTCGATGCAGCTCAAGGCGACGAGCGACCTGAGATGCTTGGCATCTTTCGCGATCTTGCAGTTGCTGCTGATATCGAAGCTCCACCGAAAGTCTCAATGGCGGGGACAGGGCTTCCGAGCACTGAGGCTTCAGTTAGCGACACTACCGCTACAGACGCAAACAGCTTCCAGAGCTTGTTTAGCGATATTCCCCTGCCAGTGAACCCTTCACGATCGACCCAGTATCGTCTGGAGTGCAGTATGTGGCTTGACCCATTGCATTACATACGCGTCTCACTCCCTCCGCAAGATATCTTGCCATATCTGGGACCCGGTGCAGAGACTTTCGCAGGCCTTCTCTTCTGGTCTGTCATGGAGCATTACCAGACATTATGTACACAACACAACGCCAAAATGGTCATCCAAAAAGGCCTTAAGCATTCAAAAGCGACGCAAGATATTAAGCCCTCATTCATCGAAACTATGGCAAAAGCAAGAGTCGAGTATAAGCAAACTGGCTCAATCAGCCAAGCACATGCTGTCGCCGCTGAAAAGGACTTGGGGCTTGTACTGTGCAATCTCATCGAAACAGAGTATAGATCCACGGGCAAGGATCCGGATCAATGGCTGTCGTGTATTGGGATTGAGAAACGACTGAGGAAGACAATGAGTGATGATTTGCTAGAGAGTTTGAGAATTGCTGCACATGGACATGGGGATGCAAGTTTGCAGCATCTACTGGAGGATGTAAAGTGTAGGCTATACGATAGTTGTGTCTGTTTTGGTGATGGACCTCGATGGGATGTGAAGATCGTTGATCAGTTATTTTCTCCTTTCACAAGATGCGGAATAGAAGGCGAGATAGGAATACAAGGTGACGCGCTTCCTTCAGTGTAGCATCTTCATCTCTACTAGCAAGACGTCTGTTTTTAAGCAGGAATGAATTAATACTTCTATACTCATTGCCAAATCATCACAAATATCTCCAGGCTATGCTAGCCTATAACGAGCTCCATGTGATTGTTACGTGTTTGAATCATATTTACTTCGACATCCTCTCGCGTGATGTTCCGATCCACTGTACTAGATACGAAGACTAAGAATGGCCGTTTGTGGACTCAGTCACGAGCCCATCATCCTTGAACTTGTACCTCTCCTCCAAACCCCAGTACTTATGGAATCCAACGCCCTCACAAACTTCGTTGTACGCAAGAATCATGGGCGGCTTTCCCACCGTCATACTCTTCTTCAGTTCTTCCAGAGTCTCACGAATACTCTTGAGTTTCGCAGCTACAAGTGTCCAGGGATATGCCACAGCACAGAATCCAAGTTCTGCAAGGTCCTTCGCAGATAGATTCTCAGTCTTTCCACCTTCAATGACTAAGACGATAAGTCAGCATGATTCCTGTGATTCTACTGAGATTGAGGCTAAGTGAAGTGACTTACTGTTTGCAAACGTGGGGATACCAATCTCCTCTACACACCGTCGCATAGACTCACGATCGGGAAGAGCCTCAACAAAAACGGCATCAACGCCGATTCTCTTGAACTCCTTGGCACGACTCATGGCCTCTTCCCAGCCGTGGATCAGAGCGTCGGTTCTAGCTAGGATGAAAATATCCTTGCCTTGATCTCGAGCGTCGCAAGCTGCTTGAATACGGGCATATGCCTCACCGCGAGAGACGACTGACTTTCCCTTGGTGTGACCACAGCCTTGGATAGTTAGCTTTTGGCCATCCCGGTACCATGCAAGACTTACGCTTTGGCCAGGTTTGGTCCTCAATCATGATCCCAGCTGCGCCGGCATGCGCATAACTCTCCACGGTTCTCTTAACATTGAGCGGGCTACCATACCCCGTATCTCCATCTGCCATAACAGGCACAGAAACCTGCCGCACAGTTTCCTGAATCTTATCACATACCTCAGCCATAGCGATATACCCAGTGTCAGGAAGACCGTAAGCACTAGATACAGCATACCCAGCGAGAAAAATCATTGGAAAACCAGCTTCTTCACAGAGTCGTGATGAAAGGCCGTCATAGCTGCAGGCGTGGGCGAGAATCTTAGTAGGGTCATTATGGGCCTCAAGCATCATCGTGCGAAGGGCTGATGTGTGGACGGATGGGATTTTGCCGCGGACATTTTTCAGAGTGCCAGTTACATCTGCGGTCTGGCCGGGCTTGCCTGGCTTTTCAAGGCTTGGGGGGGTGAATTGGAAGGGGTAGGGGGTGCTGTTGACGATGGACTTGGACATTGTGAAGGAAGTAATTGAGATTGATGTATTGTAGGATTGATGAGATAATTGATGATGAACAGTCGAGATGAAGACTCTTGCTGAACATCTTATATACATGAAGTCTAGATAGGTAAGGGTTCGGAGCTGGTTAATATCCGGATATGGTCGGAAAGTGACGGACACACATCTATCCGAAGCATAGCATGCTCTGGATCTAACAAGCTCCCCCGGATAGTTCTCAAGGAATCTGGGGAATGCGGGGTCCCCGCATCCTGGATCTGGATCCGAGATCAAATGCCCCCTTCCTGCGAGCCGCAAACCTTGATCCCGGAGACTGACGGGATTTGTTGATGATAGAGTCAAAGCGCCTCAAAGGTGACAGTCTATCGCTCGACTACTAAAACCCACTGACATCCTCCACAAGGATCCATCCCGACCTCCCAATTCATCATCAAGCTTCATTTACATCTCGAATTCGCCTTTCGGTACACTATCATGATGAATCATCCAGATTTTGATCACAAGATGTCCCTGGGCACAGAGGAACTTGAACATGCACCGGAACACCAGGGACAGCAACGCGTCGACGTTCCAGAGGAGGCTAACAAGCGTATCAAGAACACAGTAGACCACCAAAGCTCCCAAATGAAACCGCTTTACTGATGACTATTTAGTTTGACCGCCGTCTTCTCCCTATCGTCTGCTGCTTATACATCCTATCCTATTTTGACCGAGGAAACATTGGCAACGCCAAAACCGCTGGCGCAAAAGCCGATCTAGGTCTTAGCGACTCTGAATGGGCGTGGGTTCTTAACGCGTTCTATATCTGTTACGTTTGCTTCGAGTGGACCAGCCTTTTCTGGAAGATCCTCGCTGCGAGTAAATACGTTGCCGCGCTTTGCGTTTGGTAAGCAAGTCTCTATCTAAACTTCTACGATAGGCACTGATGGTCTGGCACTTGTAGTTGGGGAACGGCAGCCATGTGCGCTGGTGCCGTGCATAACTTCGGTGGACTTATTGCTTGTCGTGCATTGCTTGGTATATTCGAGGCTGCCTTCGGTGCAGGTGCACCGTATTTCCTATCTTTGTTCTACCGTCGTGACGAGCTAGGTTTTCGTGTTTCTCTCCTCCTTGGGATGTCACCTTTGGCCAATTGCTTCGCTTCTGCGTTGGCGTACGGTATCACTCATATCAGTGGTTCACTGGAGCCTTGGAGATATCTCTTCATCATCGGTACGTGGCAACTTGCTCGTAAACCTCTGTGCCACAGCTTTCTAATCATTCTGTTACAGAGGGTGCCCCCACTGTAGCTTTCTCCCTCGTCGCTTGGTTCTTCCTGGCAGATTCTCCAGACAAGGCCAAGTACCTATCTGAGAAAGATGCCACCTACGCTGTTGAGCGTCTGCAGGTCCGCGATCGCACCAAGAAGACTGGAGTTCGCTGGAACCAGATATTTGCTGGCCTGACAGACTACCAGAACTACGCCCATACCGTCATTCATTTCTGCTGCAACTACTCCTTCGCCGGCCTTTCCAACTTCCTCCCGACAATTGTGAGGGACATGGGCTATTCATCTGTCACTGCACAAGGTCTCACTGCACCGCCATACTTTTTAGCATTCCTTTGCTGCGTGCTGGCAGCTTTGGTGAGTGATAGGTATGGTAAGAGGGGATATGTTGTCGGCGGCAGTGCTTTTATTGGCTTTATTGGATACCTCATGTTGGTTGTTGTTCAGGATGAGTCGAAGAAGGCAACGCGTTATGCTGCTATCTTTCTGGCGTCGTGTGGGGTTTTTCCTGCGCTTGCCATCAACATCACTTGGCTGTTGAACAATCAGGGAGGAGACTCGAAGAAGGGCGCTAGACTGGCGATTCTGGCTACCTTTGGTCAATGCTCATCTTTTGTTAGTAGTGTTGTCTTTCCTAGCACTGACGGGTAAGTTTCCCTTTTGCACTTGAAAATCTCTTACTTGGCTGTTCGTATACTAACACGATGCTTGACCAGACCTCTGTACCTTCGGGGCACCGCTATTGGGTGTGGATTGACCGGACTCATGTCTGTCCTTGCATTGGGCCTGCACCTCGCCTTGGAACGTGAGAACAAGAGAAGGGACCGTGAATATGGCCCTATCGACTCCGATATGGCTGTTGATGTCACAGAGCTTGGTGATAAGAACAAGAACTTTCGCTACCTCACCTAACATAGTGATGTATTCTGATTTGCTGGAATGGTGGAAGAATCGTCCAACAGGTTGGCCTATTTAAGTGTATCCATTACATAGTTAGCTTGTTCTTTCTATTTAATAGTTCGAGATTCGGGCTTTACAACATCACAACTATATGCTCGTGCTTTTGTCGCTGAATACATTACGTACACTCAGTTTCCTGAGAGTCATCACGTAGTCAGTCTTTGTTATCTGGATTTCTCATTCGGGAACCATTTCCCGAGTCAGATTTCTCAAGTTGCCCCAGAGTGAACTGGGCCTTAGCCCGTCAATCCCCCGCACGACGCCAAGCTAGTCCACTGTATTAGTCCCATAGGATGCTAGCCAGACCGTCACCAGGCAGTTAGCGAGATCTGGCAGAGGCGTACTTATATCCGTCACCATCCGCCACTTTCCGACTCCCAAGGATTCTCGGGCAACCGACCACCAGACGACTCCCTTCACCCAGAAAAGCACCAATGGACACTGACGCACAAACCCAGCCCACTTTGCCCGATAGTGACGGTCCCTCTCGCAGACGACGCGTGCGTGATTTCTGCCGGGGCTACCACGCCTGCGAGTTGTGTCGGAAGAAGAAGATCCACTGTATCGTTGACAAACCTGGCGCGTCATGCTTGAGATGCCAAAGGGAAGTCAAAGAATGTGTATTCAGCGATGAGCGCTCTCACCGGAAGCGGAACAAGACTATCAACAGAAGAGCGTCGTCGGAGCAAGGTACGTGTCTTCAGATCTTATGTCCATCTCTTCACCCTCTACAACCCGTTTCGCTAATCTGGTATGTCTCTAAACAGCTCCGGGTTCCGAACATGGGATTGCCGTAGCGAGTGACTCGCCGGCTCAAGCCAATCCGAGCCAAGTCACGTTTACGGAAGAGCCATCACAGATGCTCAACGACAGCAATGATTTGACGTTTCCAGACATTTCTATATCAGTTCACAGTGGACTGCCCGAACAACCGCAACATAACGCTTTGAACGAAGCCTCGCCGTCTATAAGCTCCACAGGACCCGCAGGTGAAATCACTACGACACTTGTTTCGAACGGTAACGATGCACTCCGGCTTTTGTACCAACCTGCAATTGAACATGCCAACAAGGATGGGTCCTCACCTAACCATCAAGGGCCCGTATTACGGCATACACTGGGCCTTATCGGACATACTTCGAGTCCCGGGACAACTGCGTCTATCAGGACATCCAGGCCCAACCCCGGCCCTCCTATCTCGCCCAATCCCTTGACGGTATGGCGGTCCTTCAGGTTTGTCCGAATGGGTTGGTTCACCGCCGAAGAAGCAGTCAGATATATCGACTTGTAAGTATCGTCGTTAAGGGCGGATCGAGATAACTGATGATTAATTGCTGCATTGCAGGTTTCAGCAACACCTAGCACCGCTATCGCCAATCTCGAAAGGCTTTGACCTAAGCCACGAAAAACACTACCGGCTAATCACACAAGAACCTCTCCTGTGCTGCGTAATTCTGATGATATCATCGCGCTACCACGTCTTAGGTGGTCACGGCGGTCTAGCCAGGAGCACCATTGTCCACCACCGACTATGGGAGCACTGCCAACATCTCGTCATGAGAATCATCTTTGGCCAGGAAAAGCGATCAAAGGCAAGGACGAGAACTCGAGGATCCATCGAGGCTCTACTGCTGATCATAGAGTGGCACCCGCAAGCGATACATCTGCCGCCTGCTTCGGATGGCTGGGATTCATCGACTTTACTCAGCGAGTTAGATCCTCGAGATGACCAGTTCGACAATCAAGCTGACGATACAAACGATAATGAAGCTCAGTGGCTTAGAGATGTCATCTTACCTGCCAAGACCTCGGATCGTATGTCGTGGATGCTGCTGGGCTGCGTGCAGTCTTTGGCTCTTGAACTTGGTCTCTGCGATGATGGCGAAAGAGCTGACACGTTCTCACAACCTCCGGGCTTCAAAGCCGAGCAGACACGATTGCGCGATCTGCTGTATATCTTTCTGGAGCAGCAATCCAGTCGACTAGGATGCCCTTCGATGATGCCCACGTCTGTCTCACGCTTCATGTCAGAGCCTTCTGCAAGAGACGTTCAGGGCAAATCAGCCACAGTGACAGCATAGCTCGACCTGACCAACCTTACACGGACCATCATTGATGTTCTATGTCCATCAGCTGCGCGAATCCGAGAGATCCTTAGTAGCTGCAGATACATAAACATCATCAAGCACTTCCAGAAACAGCTAGTGGCTTGGAAGACAACCCATCTCAGCCACGAGAGTGAGCAAATGCCTTCTTCTTTCCCAGCTTATCATGTACTAACGGTTTGTCACTTAGACTCATCACCTCATTCACACGAAGACTTGACCATTGAGTTCAGTTATCTCCGCGCTTTCATGAATTCCTTTGGCATCCAAGCCGCCGTCGATCGAGTGCTTGGTCGGAGGCCCCCAAGCTCGATCGACACTGATGTCCTCCAGTCATCCATCACCGCAACAGACTACTCTTTCATCAAGGAAGTTATTAATGCATCATGCCAGGCTCTCGAGTCAGTTAACAGGCTCGTTGAGGCTGGTACGCTCCGGTATTGCCCTGCTCGAGTATTCCTTCGCATCATCATGGTTTCCATTTTCCTTCTAAAAGCCCTAAGTCTCGGGGTTCGAACAACAGATCTGGAGACCTCTCTTGGAATATTGGAAAGGAGTATCCGAGCTCTTAGGAATAGCAGTCTCGACGAGATGCATCTGGCTTCTCGGTATGGAGAATTACTGAACATGCATCTGGAGAGGTACAGGCAAAGCATGGTTCCAACTACGGTTCCTCAGGGGATTCGTGCAGTGGACCAAACCTCCCAATGGATATTCGACAATAGCGTGCCGCCAGTGGATGAATCCCTGGGTGATATGTCGATGCCGGCTGTGGATGACTGGCTTGCACTGCCGTTTGATCCAAGTATGGCTCCATTCGGCTTCGCCACTGATGACCCCGACATGGCTGAGCCAGAGGATAGGCCCTGGGATTTCTTGTGGAGCTTACCAAACGTATAATCTATAATTCGATTACTACTTTAATATAAAGCGAATTGAGGTACCTTTATTTGGACTTAATTCCAGGCTAAGTTACTCATTGGAGGGTTTATCTGGAACGGAAATAACACCAAATAACTAAAACCGGTAAGTGATTACTATTCAGTAATCGTAAGCTTGCCTTATTAGTGTCACTAGGCTTTCGATTACACAACATTGATCCTTCTTCTTTAGGTAAATGCACTCAAATGTCGATGATTTAAGCAGAATTGATCATATTGACAAATTCATGAGTTCTTTCGGTGGCTTGGGGAGTCCCAGCTGGCGCTGCGACTTGGTGAATATATAACACGACTGTTTGCACTTGACATGGAAATAAAACCAGCAGAAACAAACAATTCACTGTAATAATTCTCACTTCCATAATCATAACTCACTCGCAACACTCATCAAACAAACTCGCCATGTCTTCTCCATCTACAGTCCTCATCACCGGTGGAAACCGTGGGATCGGCCAAGGCCTCGTCAAGACATTCCTTGCCCGACCATTGCTCACCGTCATCGTTGGCGTCCGTGATCCCTCCCATCCAACATCCAAAGCTCTCCAGGATCTACCAGTAGGCAAGGGGTCAAAGCTCATCATCGTCAAGCTTGACTCCAGCGTGCCTTCTGATGCTGCCGCGGCCGTTGCTACGCTCAAGGCCGAACACGACATTGATTCCCTTGATATTTTCATCGCCAATGCTGGAATCGCCACCGATGGCGGTCTAGTTCGTGACACAACCGTCGACAACATCAAGAAGCACTTTGAGGTCAACACCATTGGCCCTGTTGTTCTCTTTCAAGCCGTTGCAGACCTCCTCCAGGCCAGCAAGACCGGAAACCCTGTCTTCGTTGCTATCTCAACCCTCCTCGGCTCAATTGGCTCCATGGAAAACTTGGTGGCACTTCCTTCTACGAATAGCCCTTATGGTGGCAGTAAGGCTGCTCTGAACTGGTTCATCGGACGCCTTCACTTCGAAGAGCCTTGGCTCACTAGCTTCGTCATCCACCCTGGCCTGGTAGAGACAGAAATGGCTGCCGCTGCATTTGGCAATGGTTCCACGAAAGAGCTCTCCATTTATGGAGCCATCAGTATCGAGACCAGTGTTACGGGGTTGGTCAACGTTATCGATAAAGCCAGTAAGGAACTCAGTGGAACCTTTCAAAATTATGATGGTACGCCCATCGCTTGGTAGGCCATGCCTTGAAGTTGAACCTATGCACTTGGGCCGATGCTGGTATTCCAGAGTGACCCCCTTACCAAACGGCAACTAGTAAATTAGCTTTTATAAATAGACTTCTCTTTAACATTTCTAATTTCATGAATACTAGACCTACCCGCAAATTAACAAGCTATATCCTCATAAGACACCCAACCATTCCGGGCCGTGCAAGAGTCCGATTAGTAGCGTCAAAGCGGTCAGTACCGGAGTGGCTCTCATGACGCTCTGGGTGGTTATAGGCTATTACCAATGATTGATCAGCTGCAGGTTAGTATGCTAAAGGGTCCGATGGGCTGTAATCAGCCATCTGCCTCTGCACTGGGCACACTAAACCCTATGCAAGTGGAGGCTCATTGATTGGTCATAGCCCTCTTCACCTCTGTAGTTGCTTCTTCTTATGTTTACTGATCGGGTAGCGTCTGTCTCGCGCCACGCAAGATCGCCATTACATAACACCCCCGTGTATCATGAACACACCCGATACAGTTGCTCCGAGAGCCCCACATACACGGTGGTGTAGCCTCTCAACTCAGGTCGTACGTTTCGTGAAAAAAGCCGGAAGATGCTGCTTTTGCTTATCATTTGTAGGTTCTTGCCTGAGTACTGCTTGCGGACCGCAAGAGAATAGCACCATGAGCGTTGTCAAGTTGGTCTATGTACTGGATTGGGTTTTAGTCTCGCCATGATATAGTTATCGTTCTTTAAAGTGACTTAGATCAGCCTGAGACTTTTCTAAACTAATCAATAATCGACTTTTTGGTTCTCCAGAGCTAAAACTAGTTACACTCCTCTGATTTAAGGCACAGAAGGCAGATATGCATGCTGCAAGCCACCATACTCAGTGCGGATTGGCTGAGTCACAGCCTCCGATAATGATCTCGTGATTACTGATCAAGCAACATGTAGGCCCTTGATTTCTTTATTTCAGCCCTCTACACAGAAATCATTGCCTCTGCATCTGATTTCCAAAATCCACGACTCTTGCGTTCTGCATCTACCGGGCTCTCTGTTATTATCGCAAAGTAATGTTCAACCAAGGCCACAGGTCGGCACAGCCAATTGTACCAGAAATGTATCCCATAATAAGCACAGCAGCCGATAAGGAGCTGCTACTTGAAGAGACCGGAAGCCAACTACTCACCGAGGGCTCCTGAAAGTCTCTAGCAAGTTCGGTCATGGAATTCTTAATGAGCTGGCCGCCGCTTATTCCGTACTAGACTGGTAAGATGCACCTGACTGCACAGACCGGATGCTGACTGATCAGCTTCGCTTGTAGCCCATACACTTCTTAATAGTTAGTTATATATCGTGGTCTTCTTACTGTCCTTGAATTTTTCATCCTCTTCCTATAACATGTATATGTAGCCAGTTCGTTAACTACTGAGGACTATATAACAAATTGTTTTATAGGTAGCTTGTAATCTAGTTACTATGCCGGTGCTTCCGCATGATCTGGGAGTATTCATAGCTGCTCTTTATATTTACTAGGCAATAGTGTGAGTAGCTTCTTGTCCCGCGATGCTATGATAAGTTGGCTTCAGGTCCTATATGCAAAGGTAGATAACACAGATGAGCCTGTCTTGGTGATTTTCTCCCTGCCCTCTGGTACCACAAGGGGACCTTCTTGCTGAGGAGCTATTTATCACTTGAGCTCTCTTCAGTGGTGTATGGTACCTTATACGAAGAGATACTCCCTCAATTCGTACTCTTAAATTGGTTTCACTCTAGCTATTCAATGTATAAAAACCTGCTACCTCAAGGTGATAGATTCTATTTGTGCTCTTTCCTTCTGGCATAACTCGATAGCTTGTCCATCCATAAGTCCTTCGATATATGATTCACCCACAAATGAGAAATGCTCACCAGTACGTCTCAGAATATATAAAACCTCGCCACCAAATAGCACAGTGACATCGTCACCGGGGCGTGAATCTGACGAACCAAGTCCCATTCACCCGTCTTGAGTGATTATGAAACTTCTATTGAAGCCAAAGTTGCGAGCGAGTGCAGCATATTCCGCTGGAATCCCGCCTGATGAAGTACTGTTTAATGCGTCTACTAGCTGTGCAATCACGCTGCTGAAAGGTAGGGGCAGAGATCTCTTGTATGAGATCCAAAAGATACCTGGATCCATCTGCGATTGTCTGGTCCCATAGTCGCCCATGTAGGCGGTGCTGGTCTGCAGTGGTAGTTCTTATAAAGTTGTTCAGCCACTCTGTGACATTTTGTGGCGTCAAAAACAACATTGCAGCCTGCAGGATGCGCGCCAAAGTAGATGCAAAGCCCTCCGCAAATTCTTCCTTGGAAACACATGTTGCATTATAGCAGACGGCCCGTTCAATAGTGTCAACTCTTGCACCGTCAAGCTGGAGTGTTGAGTCGTCTGATGACTTGTGCAGCTTCGCCCTTCTCCCCGAGGAGGCATTGCAGTTCGCTGGAAAGCCCACCCTAGCAGGCTGAGACTTGTCTGAAGAATGTATCCAGGAGAAGCTGATACAAATCCTCTTATCGTGTGGGTTAGAATCACTCT
Organism: Fusarium pseudonygamai; assembly: GCA_013186785.1. Lineage (NCBI taxonomy): Eukaryota > Fungi > Ascomycota > Sordariomycetes > Hypocreales > Nectriaceae > Fusarium > Fusarium pseudonygamai. The sequence goes on from JAAQRH010000077.1 coordinate 35,672, forward strand.
AATCAGGACACCACGTTAGCAAGGCTGGCAGTTCATGTAGTCGAGCTTTTCTGGTAAGACTCCCTGTTGTCCCAAATGCTTTTAAACTTAAGCCTAACTATAGATTTCCCCAATGGTAATTAATTATCAGCTTGACAGGAGGATCATAAGAGTCAAAACCAACACGAGTGGTTTCTCCGTGTTGGCACCGGTATGGTCACCAGGCCAGTCGAGCCTTTATCCAGAAATAACAACAAGGTCTCCAGTTACAGAGTATTAAATGTTCAATTAAAATTATATATAGAAGTGAAAACACCCTAAACCCTCTTACAGCATAAGTCCATTCATTACTCATGCACTCATTTCTACCCGTCAGAAAATAACTCCTCTGACACTTTTAGGTGCAGGTTGCCTAATAGAGACCGAACATGGCCAGCGCGACGACAGCCATAGCAGTGGAGAAACCGACCTGCTTGGCAGCGCCGTTGACGATGACAGTTGAGGGGGGAGGAGTAGATGTAGCCTAGAGATATCATTAGTAACTTGTGCAGGAATGTAGGATAAACGGTCTCTTACAGTAACACCAACAGTTCCAATCTCATCAACAGAAGTGTGACCAGCCTCGTGAGTCTTGGTAGGATTGGCAGCATGAGTAGTCTCAGCAGCGTGAGTAGCAAGAGTAGTATGCTCATGAGCCTCAGAGTGCCCAGCCTCAGTAGAAGTAGACGCATGCTCAGTCTCCTCGTGCTCATGCTCAGAGGTAGTCTCCACCTCAGCTTCCTCAGTAGCAGTAGCCTGCTCCTCAGCCTTGGTAGTCTCAGCCTCCTCGGCGCCAGTGGTAGCTGGCTGCTCGACAGCAGTAGTCGAAGGCTTAGCCTCAGCAGCAGTGGAAGAAGGCTTCTCCTCAGCGGTGGTAGAAGCGGCACCAGAGGAACCAGAGGGGCTGGGCTTGGGGGTAAGACCGCACTCCTGGGCGACTCTGCCTACGGCGCTGCCGTAGTACTTCCAGATGTCGTAGGTGTTGGCGCATGACATGCAGCGGCCGTAGCGCTCGTTCCACTCATCGCTATCGCAATAGCCATCGTCATCACGAGCGAGAGTGATCAAGAGACCTATAGTCCGTCAGACAATAATACATGGGAGTGATTGTGGTGGTTGCTTACCGCAGTCTTCGTGGCAGGCGTACTGAGGGGTACCAGGCTGCTGACGCTTGACGAGAGGGACAGTGTCGGGGAACTCAAAGCGGGGATCAATGGCAACAGCAAGAGAGGCAGAAGCCAAAAGAGTGTATGCAGCGAGAGAATGCATTTTGAACGAGTGAAGTCTAACGATTGGAGGACTTGGAAGTGATGGGATGAGGCTGTGAGTTGATGAGAAGAGATTGATGGAAGGAGGACCAAGGGCTATATATCTGCACAAACCTCACAGCACAAGCCAATTTTTCTCAGCTAAGCTTAAGTTCAATCACAATTCCGTCCCATGCCCAGCGCAAAGCAGGAAATTGCATTCCGGTCAATTATCCGTCACATCCCGAGAACACCGACCACCCAGCTACACGCTCAACCTCACTGATTGGCCAGACGAGCAATTCATGACCTGATGCCAAGATAAAGTGCATACTCTAGACCTGTATATCCGATATCGCACCAACTTTAATCCTCGCCGTTATCCCCAAAGTGCTCTAGCTGCGGCCCTCGGTTAGCGCCTCGCACCAATGGGAGCGTCGGGATGCATCAAAATCTTATCTGATCATCTGATAAACAGGGGGGTCATTGAAGTTCACCGGATTTAGGTGGCACACGATTGCCGGATGGGTCAATCAGATGTCAACGGCCAAGTGGTAGTGCATTTCTCTTGCCTCAAAGGGTTCAGCGGGTGAGCTTGGCGGTGCAAAAGTCCCGCAGTGTCACATGTACCAGGTGAAGATGGTGTATCCGTGAAATGGTGTATATCTCGAGCATGATTTCCCCTCATCGTTGGGAGAGGACAGTAACCACGGCCTTCTTCGAGTATCTGCCTCGTCTCGTTTTGTTAACGTGCCTCAGCTCTGTTCATCATGTTGAAGAATCTGCTTCTGTTGACTCTGGCGTCTTTTGCCCTTGGGCAAGATGACATTCCTACGGATGCCACTGTCAAGGATGAGGACATGGGACCTGCCGCTTTCATGTGGCCCCCGGACCGTGTTTGGTCTGGGGACATGGACAACAAGGCTCCTTGCGGTTCACGAGCATCTGCTGGCAACAGAACCAACTTTCCTCTGAGTACGTCAGCCTCTTACTCATTTACTCTTGATACAATTGTTTTACGAGAAGGTTCGCTAACTTTGTCATTTAGCTGGCGGTGCTGTCTCTCTTGTTGGTCAGGATGATTACTACAACACCAAGATCAGCATCTCTTACTCGGAGGGTAAGCAACCTCGACCTTCAACCGTCTATTCATCTTACTGATTTACTTTGCTTTCTGTAGACCCTCAATCCAATGATGACTTTGAGACCCTAATCCAGGAAAAGAGCATCACAGATCTCAACCCAGGCCACACCTGCGTCCAAGTCCCCGACGCCCCCTCCAAAGTCTCAGCCGGCGACAACGCAACTCTGCAAATCATCTACCGCGCCGACTGGGACGCCCCCCACAACCAGACCTTCTACGCCTGCGCCGACATCACCTTTGTCACAAAATCCGAGTTCAAGTTTGAGATCCCCTGCTTCAACGCCACTGAGCCCGGCGACGATGACAAGGCAGCTGGTGCTACCGTCGGCCCCAGCCCAACCGCTACTCACCCGTCTACTGCTTCTGAGAGCTCTGATGCTTCTGAGGCGGAGAGCAAGTCGGGCAAGTCTAACAAGTTGAGCGGCAGAGCTATTGCTGGTATTGTTATTGGTTCTATTGCTGGTGTTGTCTTGATTGCTGGTGCGATTCTGTTCTTGTTGCGTCGTAGACAGCAGGCCAAGAGAAACTCGCGAATTGCTCGTATGGAGGATAACGCGCGCAAGCATCAGCTGGCTACGGATGGTGCTTCTGGCACCAGCATCTAAGGGGATGGTTCGCAACAATGTGTCCCACTGGATCCTGGCTCATGGCATACGCGATACTGGTTATGATTGGAGGATATGATAATGTAATTAGTGATCAATTCATGTAGTAACGAACATAACGATCCTCTGGCTCCGATGTGATCTTTCTTCACATCTACAACATGGCGTGATGTTCTTTGTTTTGTAGAGACTGCACCTAAAGCCAGCCCCAGTTGTGGCTGGCCAAGCGTGCCATAGACAACGATACATCAGAAGCCCAAGACAATAGCGCACAATTCCGCCGGTCACGCTATCACGATACATGCGTCTCCGCTTGCAGAGACAACAACTTGTTCTGCCAAGATGACGGAAAGTTCGCCTAAATGTCCGTGCGGTGGGGACACATCACGCATCATTGGTTATGGCAGGCTCCATCTAAATAGCGCGTAAATGTTAGCGCCGGGTCAAAGTCTCGCTATTGCTTGTGACATTCAACGGCGCGCGCCACTAAAGACTTGTCAAGCTGACTTGGGCTTGGCAGAGTCAGGAAGGTTCCAAGAGTTCAAGCTCGGAGTTCAAGCTCGGTAGTGCTGTCGTTATGAACTGGCGGGACTCGGGTTTTATGAGTCGGGCGATGTTCTGATCTGATCTGAGAATGCTTATCTGATATGATCCAGGGCAAAAGAGCCGAAGCAATGGCTGCAGCACGTAATGAGATTTGTACTGGGACTATTTTTAGAATGGCTCCGCTGACTAACTCGATTGCCCAGACTCATATTAAACGCAGGAGTTGGAAAAATTGCGATAAGATATCTCTCTAAGAGACATTGACAGAACGCAGACTTAAAACCATAATTGTTATACCATAATAATCCTCATCAAATAATCTCAAGCAATCCTTGTTAATTATGTCATATTATAGTGGACGCGTTCTTGAACAAATCATTGTGACTCTGGATTCTGTGACTAACCTACCCTACAATTGTCAGGTCTGGTTGACTTTGAGCTATGAGCTTCCTAGACCACCTAGCGCTTTGTCTCTCTAGGTCTTTATGACATAAATAAGTTACTATGAGAACATATTTGTCATCGAATTCTCCGGGTTTTGTGCGTATTGCATTTCCTTTCTAGCTGATCTCATCGGATATCGGGAATATCCAGATCCCGCTTATGGTTGCTTCTGGGCGGGGACAATCAAAACCCAACGATCGGGAGCTTGGAAACAAGTCTGGTCTGAGCATCGACTAAGCAAGGACCACAAACATTCCACTTGGAACAATGACATTGGCTCGATAAGCCCCAAGATAAACAGTGGCCTATGAAAAGCTGCCCGTTAGATCTGAGTCAGCAAGCTTGGACCTTGAGGCTATCGTGAGATCATTCTGCTCAGTCATCCAGCGCTGCTAATATCTAACCCTCAAAGATCATGGAGCAGTACAGCCAGCATTTAAATCGCTATAAAGAGGAACAGTGTCCACCGCGACTGAATATTCTTCTTGATATCGAATAGTGAATTGAAGGAAATGAAAGTCGGGGTGAAAGAGGTCACATCAGATATGATGCCAATTTCATGATTGGTCGCCCTACGGACCTATGGATTACTCTCCAGATATCCAACGTCAGCACTAACATATTGCTGCACCTCTCACAATGAGCATATAACTAATGCACCGTCCTACTTCAAAATGCCAGGCTCTTTCTTTTGTCTTATCCGCGGTGGCATGTTATAATGGAAGGACCCAAGAAGCCATGGGTTGACGGCCCCTTTGAGCTCATCAGCGCGTCAAAAGCAGGTGACTCGGTACGACTCCTGGAAAAAGCCGTCCGGGTCATAGCGCTACAGATACTAATTACTGAACTCGCACAGCTAGAAAAGCGCGCTGAGGGTGCTCGAAAATGCGCTGCAGGCATGGCAGTTGTCCATAACCTATTCCTACGCGGCGTCAACGCCATCTATCTCCAAGCAATCAATGTCGCCGAAAAAGGAACGCAAAAAGACAAAGTGGACTTTGCCAGCTTCGCATGGGCATGGAGCCAAGAAATCCAAGAACATCACGACATCGAAGAAGAAAAGATCTTTCCGGAAATCAACAGAATCACCGGCGTACCAGGCCTCATGGACGCCAACATCGACGAACACCGCTTATTCCACGAGGGCCTGCATCGCTTCACAACCTACATTGAGAAAATCCGCAAAGACGAGGAGCAACTCGACGGCTCCAAGGTCAGAGAGATCATCGACTCATTCATGCCCTCGCTCACAACACACCTGCACAACGAAATCGACACCCTTGTCGGGCTCGAGAAGTACGCCGGCAAGTGCGACTGGGGAGCGTGGTTCGAGAAAACAGGGGCCGAGATAGGCTCTAACGCCATGAAGAAAGCATCTCATCGGAACGAGATTCTGCCGCTGGCGTTGATTCTCCACGATAAGGACTTTGAGGGTGGTATCTGGGCGGATTTTCCTCCTCTTCCTTGGATTGCGCTCGTTGCTATTCGGTGGTTATTTGTTCGTACGCATCAGGATTGGTGGCGGTTCGCGGGGTGTGACTCTTCGTCTAATCGACAGGATTTACCATTTGCTTGATGTTGGTTGTTGGGCTGTTGGTTGTTGGTTCTGGGGTATATAGTGGATATGTTGTAATGAGACGTTACTATGATACATGACAGAGTTGCAAAGAGAATAGTTGTCTCTCGTTCGTAGATTGCGGTGTGAACACGACTATACGGCCAAATACACGTAAGAAAATCAATCTCGAGCAATATCTCCTCGGTATAGCAGACCCCCACTCGTGTTTCACGTCTTATTACTTACGACGTTGCAGTTGACAGGTAACCCTAGAGGCTTAGCTTACCGGTACCGTGATATTGGGAAGAAGGGGCCGGTGCGTGTCACGGGGCGAGCGGCACAGTCATGCGCGTCTTTTCTTCACGGTATGATTTGGTTTTTTTTACTGGAATCTTCTAGGGGCGGGTGTTACCTAGCCTGTTCCCCCTAAATGGGTACGCGCCGGTGCGGGATGAGGTGACAGGGGCCGCACTGTAAATGTGACCGTGTGCGGAGGAGGAGGGTTTTGCGGATCCGAACGGTTTTAGGGCTATTGCTCGGGTAGAGTCGATACGAGCGTCACAAAGTGTTGATATTGGGTGGAATGGGATATATGTCAGCCCTATGTCTACCGAAAGCTTGGATATTTGTGAGTCTGTGTTATTTTCACGATATGAAGAACATAGAACTGTGCGGTTTGGCTTACTTTGGTGGGTTGTGTTTGCTGTTGCGAGCTGTCATCTCGCATCTTTCTTTACGAAAATGCACTTTACGGATGCAATTTTCCCGAGCGAAACGCGCAAGGAGTAGTTGGACGATCATTCTGTCTTGTGGATCTCTCATACCCGCTGATGTGATCTATAACATGTTGTTTTCTCAGAGACGAGAAAATACTGTACAATATGACCAAGGCCCGCAGGGTATCATTGTTGGTTCGTCAATGAGGCGATTCACTATCTCGCATCGCAGTGCTTTGACATCAGCTGATTCATGCAACCAATAACCACTGTCTCTATTGACTCAAACTGAGACACGGCACCTATCAGAGCCATCGTGATCAACGCCTCAGCATCCCAGACTCAGCACTGGCAAGCGGCACTGTATTCCGGTCTGTGTTTTTGCAGTTTGCAGTAAAGATATGCATGGGCCCAACGCCATTACAACCAACAGCTGCAACGCTGTCCACCAGAAATACCCGGTGCTGAACCTTGTCCTGCCAAACACGCCAGTCACCAACCTCAATACAGTACGTGTCAGGGGCCCGAGTTACGCTAGCGTTGTTCTCTCGACCTTGCATGCATGTCCGCCCCAAACCCAAACCCAAACAAACCGTAGTCTCGGCAGTCAATCCTACCCTCTGTGTCTCCAGTTTCAGGAGGTCTATCTCTGGCGTGTCTCACTGTGCCAAAAGAGAGACAAATCAAATACCGCAGAATCCTAGTGGAGCCATGTTGTATTTTGTTATTTGCGAGGTGCGCAATCCACTGGGAGGGGAAAGGACCCTAGCTACAGGAACATGTTTGCTTAACCGACGCGCAATCCCTGCGTGTGAAATCCTCCCAATCCCTGGGGCTTGTTTTTCTTTCAAGTCCAACGGCTTTTTTCGCGTTCCTTGGGGGGCCTGTCTGGAGTGAAATGCGAGAACAACTCACCGCTCATTTCTGCCGTGTTGCTATGTAACGTCGCTAACCAAATCGACATCATACGAGACAATCCTTCTTAAAAAGAGACAGGCCTCGGCACTTATTTATTCCCTCCTGCTAGACTAGTTTCACTTTCTACTCCAAGCTCCAGAAATTCATCCAAATACCCGTTCACATCCCACTAGTGGCTACAATTTCTTTGACAACAGACAGCTTCATTATGGAAACGATGGCACCTCTTCATCACGCCCTCCCCCCTCTCGAGGTCTACTTCACTGCTGAGGATTTTGAGAACCTTGGCATGACGCCATGGTTCAGCTACTCAGTCACACTGCCGGAGCGACCCATTCCCAGCGCTTCGGACCGGCCCCCACTGGAGACTGAGCGTCTGATCATCCGACCCTTCACAATGAACGACCTGGATGCATTCCATGAGCTTCGCAAACGTCCTGACATTCAGAACCATTCAACAGCTCGCGGGCGCGCGACCAAAGACAAGGACGAGACGGAAAGACAACTCCATTCTCTGGTTCAGGACGACCAAAGCCACTGGTGGTTTGGCGCCTTTCTTAAATCGACCAATGAGCTCATAGGCGAGGGTGGCCTGCCAGACGTCCTAGCCATGTCCTCCTCCATCTCTGGTTGGCCAGAAGCCGAGTTCCTCATCAAACCTGAATTCTGCCGCCAGGGATACGGCACTGAACTCTGGAAGGCAGTCATGGACTCATGGTGGGATCTACCTCGTGAGCGACGACGACACCAATTAGTTCCCGTCGTCGCACCCGGCAAAGAACCAGGCGACAAGATGGACGAGTGTGTTGTCTTCCAGTGGGAAGCAGGTAACGAGGCCGCCAAGAACTTCTTCGCAAAGGTCCTGTCACAAGCACCCGTCGCTGCGCAGGGCGGCTGCGAGAGCATTGATACGCGAGATGGCAAGGAGGGAACTCTCATCACGTGGGCTGGCACAATTATCTGTAATCCTAGGCCGATGCCCGAGGACGAGGACTCTGATTAATGGAGCAGAGGAATTTTTCTTTAAATGGTCAAAAAACGAACGGTTTCGGGGTCAATTTTTAGACGGGCCAATCTGGACAGGAACATACTGGGTTTAGGGCGCGTACAGCAAGCGATAACTCGTTGAATGAAGGCATCTTTGCATATTAGACGGCATTTGATAGCAACTAACTAGGTAATATGACCATTTCTAGTTGTGTACATAATAACAAGACTTTTATACTATCTTTACTCTCGCATTACCCGTTTTGAAGATGTTTCTGCAAGAATCTCGATGAGTACAGGACAGAATGTCTGAGTTCAAATGCCTTTCTAACGCTTATCCCGCTGACTGCAGATCTTGTTCCGACTATAGTGCCTGCGCAAAACATGTGCAACATCTGTGCACATACTGACTCGAGGCCCGAAACGCGTGTTGACTTTTGGATCCATGGCCTTAGCAAAGCTTGACATTTCTCCACGAACCAAGGCAATCTACTTCATTCAGGCCTGCAGAACCCCACTGCTCATAAACAAAACAGGACAAAGGCCCCAAGTTTCATTTCACCACACCGTCTTCTTAGCTTGTTCTAGAAGGTCGGCCTAAAGCCGAAACCAGTTGATCTTTATTAGTTTAAAAATCATAATGCTGTCTCGGCCCGAGATCGTCAAGATGCCAGATGGGGCTTCGTCGATCATTGGCTCATAACGTTCCGAGCGAGCTAGCTAGCCTTAAAATCAGCTCTAGGGAGAACCTAAAACATCCCCAGTTTGACTACCGCTGATTGATAAAATAATCGACTGTTTTTAGGCGTTAGCTAAGCTATTGGTCGATATACGAGATATGCAAACAAGCTTCAGCTAACTGCTAGACGGAAAATCTTTTCTTCTAACTGCCGTAGATGTTAACTTCCTTCAGCAGCTGCCTAAAGCTTATTCCTCTAGCTTGACTTCCTGTCTACTCCGTAATCACTCGTCATATGTTCTCAAAGGCGCAGATCTTGAAGCTCTATGGCAAGACGGCTGCAGGGGCTGTAGGTAACCTTGGCATGTGAAACGGCTTTCCAGCAGTCTCTAATATTATAAACTCGAGCTTTTTCCCGCAGACCTTCCGGCCTCTCTCTAACGCTATTCCGAAAGGGTGTCTTAAACGCTTAACCAGCACTTAGGCTACTTGTAATATTTATAGTCTATAGTAAAAGTTACAGTTATCTCTGTCTATTAAGTCCCTGAATCCGTCCCCCGTTCCTGTCTTTAATACTTAAGTAGCCCCCTAAGGTTTCATAGTGCAGTTTTTATTTAAATAGTATTTTTTATAACCTAGCAGGGCTAGGTTGTTGCTGGCTTATAGTAAGGGTTGTCTTATATTTAGATAATCTAGTACTTAAGCTATATAACATAATGTATCCAGGGTCAAGATCTATATAATTTTTCCTATATCTTATAATACTTATCTCTTAATAATAACCTTACTTCCTAAGCATTACCTTTTAGGGTATTAGCTAGCATTAAGCACTAAAGAGTAACAGGCAATAAAAATACATATTAAGCTTCAATGCCTCTTATTATTCTTTCATCTTGAAAAGAAAAGTGCTCAATCTGTATCCTAAATTATTCTAACTAACTGTACTTGTGTTCCTCTCAGTTCTCGAACCAACCTCTGGCGGCGTGTCGCATATGCTAATATAGATTCACTATGTTTTTTCCTCCAATGCCATTCCATCTCAACTTCAGCAATAACAACCCCAGCTCCTTTTGTAGGAACATGGTTCGTATTCCAACTCATCTCTTCAAGCTTAGGCTGTTCATAGTACCGTTCTACCAGTAACCACCTTTTGATCTTCTCATCGCATTCCAGAAAGGGGACCCCGGCTGCCAGGAAGCTATCTGTAAAGGCCTTTACGTCGCTGAGAAAAAGAATCTTGACGATATCAAAGCGACGATAGGTCAATGCGGCGATGAGAGGCGTTCCGTGATCAGGACAGGCATGCTGGATATTGGCACCATACTTGAGGAAGTTTCGTACAGCTTCAACGGAGCCTGATATTACACTTGAGTAAAAGAATGCAGCCTTGTGGTTCATGATCAATCCATTCGCACTAGGGTCTCCGAGATGGTCTTTCAGGAGGTTAAGGATGGCTTCATTTCCAGAGCAGGAAGCGAGAACAAAAGGGGACTTGTCAATATGACCCATCTGCTGTCCAGCACCGTGGTCCAGAAGGACTCTTACACACTCAGTGTGCCCTTCCCGGACAGCCAAATTCAGTGGAGTCATCCCTGATTCGGATTCAGCATGAATATTTCCCCCACGCTTCACCAAGTACTGAATGGCAGACTCATGTCCAGCCTCGACAGCATAGTGCATTGGTGTTTGTCCATCTGAATCCCTAACGTTCAAGTCTGTCAAGAGATGCTTGTCTAAGTAGAACTCAATGGCGTCAACTTCACCAAAGAGGGCGGCCAAGTGAAGCGCATTTGCATTCCGGAACAAATTTCCAGGACGGAAAGATGCGGTCCAGGTTTGGTTCCATTTTGGTGGATGCTTCTTCAAGGTGGAGTGACCGGAAACGTTTGTCAAGAACGTGCAATTACGTGACTGAATTGCCATTAAAACACTATCCCATGACTCTGGAACTCGAAGCCATGGGTCAGCTCCAGCATCAAGGAGGGCTTCTGCGGTTTCCATGGAATAACGGTAAATATGATAAGCCATGGGCGTTAAACGAGATGAAGGTAAGTTTGGGTTAGCACCAGTAGCTAAGAGACATTGGAGCTTGTCAATAGATGCATGCTGGCCTTTTTCCCATGTCGGTAAGCCAGCGGTAAGGTGAAAAGGACCGAGACCACTGAAGGGGTTGACTCTAGCCAAATGTTCAGGCGTTGCGTGCTCCAAGAAATATTTCAGAAGCTGCTCATCCTTGGACACCCCAGGCAAGCACGCAAGCTCGAAGGAAGTTATCGCACCAGCGTGGATGTGGCAGTCGACACCAAGTTTCAGAAGCAGTTTCGCCAAATTCCCATCTCCATGGATGATTGCTTCACATAGGAGCTGCGTCATGATAGTCTTTTTGGTCAATTGGTCTGCATGCTTTGCATCAACTGCAATAAGATGAAATGTTTTGGAAAGTCAGTTCCAACCAGGGTAGGTTGGCAAAGGGTTCTGCGTTGGATCCTTGCAAGTCAAGTGACTGAGTCTTGAAATTGTATTACGACAGATGCATTGTGCAAGGGGTTCCAAGGCGGACCCCGCAAAATGTTCTTCGTAGGCGCTTGCAATTCCCTTCTCCAGTAACTGAGTGAAGAGCTCGCCGAGCGATTCAAGCGCGTAGCTATGTGACATTAAGCCATATGACATTGCTTTGGGAACCACCTCGGCCCACAGAAAGAGCCAGAGGGTACCAAGGCGCTTGGAACTGGACACTAAGCCATCTGGAAGGAGGGCCATGGCAACGCTGACGTCTAGTTGCGGACTCCTGGCTCCCGTGACTGTCCTAAACATTAGGTACTCAAACGGCGTTCGTGAATCAGATTTCCGGCGCTGCTCTAGAGAGAAGAGACTTTTGAGAATCTCTATGCACTTGAGATCGGACCTCGGGCTGATCCAGTGCAGAGGATTTCCCTGATCCTCGTCAGTCTCAACGTACTGAAACCCAAGGTCAATAAGCTTCTGAATAACTTCAGCCGATCCAACCTTCGCTGCGGCGCGATAAATAGGCTCCGAGCACTTCCAATGTTCCCTTTTGTCGCAAAACTCAAGTAGAAGCTCTACCGTTTCTCGGTTCCCCTGAATCAAGCCACTGCAGATTGGAGTATTACCCGATTTAGAGACTGCAAGAAGGGCAGAGTCCCGCTCCTTTTGCTGGATTAATGGTTCAAGCATATAATCTGCGTTTTGACTAGCGTAAATTTGCCACACTGTTTCTCCTCTGTCGTCTAGTGCGAGAGAGTCTGGGCCATGATTCAGCAGAACACGCAAAATCTCATCCTCAATCTCGGAACCCTCAATCTCGGAACACATGTGTATTGGCGCCATACCGTATTCGTCTCGAGCGTTAGGGTCAAATCCCCATTGAAGTAAAAGCTCGAGACAATCCAAATATGAGTGTTCAATAGCAGTATGCAAGACCGAAAAGCCTAGGCGCTGTTGATCAAACAACGCTATCTGTTTCGAGCCTTGATGACAGTAGATCTTTTCCAAAAGCTCGGCGTCATTGTTTCCCAAGGCTGAAGATACCAGCTCTGGAAGGTCCCGACCTCCTACTTCACCAGACATTGTCGACTGAATAAGACTTTTCTTGATTTCCAATTCCATGGACCGTGCAAAATCGAACGTCAGGTTGTAAAGGTAGATGGAAGGCTTTCCTTCTATCTGAGCCCGAATCTGCTGCGGAGTCGAGAGCTGAATTGAAGCAAGCGCATCGAGGAAGTTTAAAACCGGCGCGCCGTTGTTGTACCGTTCCCTGAATTGATTCGGCTCGAAAGCGTACTTCCATGAATCGAAGTAATTGTCATCAAAGTATTCTGGATCCTCTTTCTCCACAGGAATACCATGCCGGATCAGGTCAGCCACGATGTCCAGATCATTGACATCTTGGGCAGCTAACAAAGCTAGACTAAGTAATGACGACTGCTGGAAGGGCGTGTTGAGACGCATATTTCTCTGAACGCCTTCTTTCAACAGCATATCCACTATAGGCCGTCTTTTCAGCGGCGACACCTGAAGTTTAGCAACCTTTGGGGAACGATTGCAAGGTGTAGTATGGCTGCAAAAAACAGCAAGACCCCCAATCGCACAGTGTAATGGGGTACCATATCTGCCGAAGTCCAGCTTCGCACCGTCACGAACCAACTGTGGACAGATATCTATGCAGGCAAGGGCAGATGCCATATGCAAAGGGGTGAAATCCGGTCTAGTTATATCAGAAATGACTTGCAGCATATCATCATGCTGTAATTCATCACCTGACTGTTCAGGTAATGAAAGTTGACTGACTACTTCCACTACCCAACTGTAGAAGTTTGGCGTTTTTCGAAATAGGGCAGACAAATGATCCTGACTCATCCCATCGGTTTCTTCAAGGTCGTAGCTCTACCAACAAACTGAGGCGATCTTATAAAAGGGTCGGGTTTTGTGTAATTGATGAATGGAAACCACGCCCTCGTGGTTCGCTTGTGGCATTTTTTCAAAGTTCTTAAAGTTCAAGAATCGCAAGGAGAGTTGCATGAGGCTTTTCTTGGCTTGCTCAAGCGAAATACCGTAGCTTTTCAATAATGGATAATCTGAACAATCGCTTTCGGGGAATTCTTGTACTGTGTAATGGGCGAATTGAAACTCTTTTCCGGTACCACTGGATTGTGGCAATAACCTGATAAGGCTTCCACACCATCGAAGAATTTAGTCTTCGTCAATAATTTCGTCCTCATCCAATCTATCAGAGTTTTCTTCGATAGAGGCGACTTCACACAAAGCCATTGAATCGAACCCGGCGTCTTTGATCATCATAAGAAGCAAAAGGTTTCTTACAATTTTCTTCGAAGGCAACTGGTCAATCGACTGGAGGATTCGTTCATAGGTAGCAGGAAGTGTCGGTGGTAGTCGGTTCAGGGCTTTGCGGCGAGCTTCATCAGTTGGTAGCTTACATAGATGATCTAGCTGGCAGGCTACCCAGCGAAACCTTTCCAGGTCAAAACAGCTGAAATCTTGAAATCAAATTGAGCACTTACATTCCCTTAGCCCCCTTGACAAGTTCAGTTATGATTTCATCCTTCAGACTGAAGTCTTTCAACCGGAGTTCCTTTTCGTGGATGAGTCTATCCACTTCCGACGCCACATAAAGCTGAACGTCTTCTGTATGGGCTTCTATCTCGATCCAATGGAAGTGTTGTTCAATCCTTTCTCTGATCAATAATTCGTCGCGGCTGAGCAGGGCCATGTTGATATTCTTTTTTGCTGCTTGCAAGGACACCTTAGATAGACTATCGACAGCCTCTCTTGTGTTATCGCCACACTCATCGAGGCCATCAACAATCAGGTAAACTCGATCAAATATGTCGCACATCTCATGAAGTACCTTGATGAGCCTTCGTACTTTCACTTGCCCTGGGAGCTGGTTGGGAGGATGAAGCTCCTCGTGGTAAGCTTCAAGTACTTCGTATGCTGATTCGTGCTGGAGTGCGAGTTGGTAGCATAGAGCAGACAAAATATTGCAAGGCAGGACTGTTTCCGGATTTCGGTACGTACAAAAGAAGTAACATGCAGCGGTGTTAGGGCTAGTCAGGAGGCACTGAAGGCACACGTCAATGATCGCTGCCGCAATAACTGACTTGCCAGCGCCAGGGATACCGCTGCACCAGATTCTGGCTTCGTCGGTGGAAAGCCACTCCGCAAACTCGCGACCTTCGGTAAGCCAGAGTGCTGTCATTGGGTACCTCAACTGTTTGTTATTATCGAATTCAAGTCGAGGGTTGGCCTTGGAAAAGGTGGAGAGGACGTCTTGTCGCTTTTGATTGAGCGTGATCTTGGTTTCAATGTCCTGGATTTTCCTAACCTCCACCTTCAACTCCTGGATTTCTTTGAGGGTTTCATCCTGCCGTGACAGGCAAACTTGAAGTTTGGTAAGTGAATCCGCACCAAGGGCGATGTTGATTGTTTGCTTATGGCGACCGATAGCTTGTAGCATTTCCTTGGTAGCACTCGTGGTGAATGGCCATTTCAAGCGACTCTGTACCTTGTCGAGTCCAGATTTCTGCTCAACCTTTGACAGACCGTCTTCAAGTTGATTCAGTAGTTGCTGACATTCATGCAAGTGATGTGGCTTGTGTGCTGTAGCAGAGTTCTGAGGGTTCGTTTGCGTCTGAAGCTCGTGTCCGTAGGCCACCATTGACAAATTATGTAGGAGGAGCGTCAAATCTTTGATCTCATTCAATAGATCATTCACTTCCTTGGGGGCGTCTTTGACAGACTTGTAGTACCGCAGAGCATATTTAAAAACAATATCTCCAAGGCTGACCAGCCCCGCAATACTGGCAGCTAGGGACAATGGGTCCATGATTCAACAGCTACTGGATTTAAAAATACAGTAAAAGTATTATATCACTGGTTGTTAATCACAGTGCTAGGGAAGGTAAGAAAACGATAGATATAGAAGGAAACTGAGCGGATGAAAGGAAGAAAGCAAGAATACCCCAAGATAGGGCGCCTCAGATGCCCATCATCAAAGCCTACTTTCCCCTCGCACAGAGAATGCCTCACCACGTTGGGCGGAAAAGCTTAGAGCCAATAATGAGAGTCGATTTCACAAACCCCACCTCGGTAAGCGAGTGCTATGTGTTTGTGATTTAGGCATCAACAGGATGTATGTGGCGGAGCCTTGCAGCGATCGAATCAGACTTCAAACATCGAAATGTGGCGTTGGACTACGGTGCGTTTAAAACACCGTAAGTAAACAAATCGCTTAGCTCTCAGGCTGTCAGAAGCCTTAAGACCTTAAAAGTAGGGGTAGAAATAAACTCATCAAGAGCCGTCTAAATTTATCCTACATTACCATAATGTTACCACTTAAAATTGCAGTCTTGGGCTTTTTGCTAACTCCCTAGCCTAGGCAGCTAATAGTGAACAGCCAGCAGCCAACCTCGCTAGGAAATCTTATAATTGAGCCTTCAATTTCATGGTAGTCCTGTATAGTTAGTAGCCACATTTACACAATGTTTCTGGTCTTTAGAAGTAGGTAGTCAGCTACAGATCCGAGTGAGGCCTGGAGAATTACAAAGTGTCGTTTTTGCGTCGGCCTCAGCCGAGCGAATGCAGCTGCTTCCCTTTCTGGCTACCTCCGATGCACGTAAGCAAGACACCCCTTTGTTTTAGCAAAAGATAATGTAATTGCGCTTCCTGAATGCAGGGCGAAGCGAGTCAATGCTTGAATCAACGTATTAAATGCCACAAATAGTAGTAGCACAGCCCAGTAGTCACAGTTACATTCTAAATAAAACCCCAAAGTTGCTGCAGTTCTTGACTTACAATACTCGTTTTTTCCTCTTTTCTTTTTCTGCTAAAAGCTATAATTCAGTGTTCACTATAAGTCCCTTGTCCAATTTGCAACCATGGCATTGTGTGGTTATTGCCGTGTCGTTGACTTTTCTGCCTTGCCAGCACCCACAAGATTCGAAGATTTCCATTGCGTCTTCGGCGACCGTCAGTTGAATGAGTTCTCTGTTAGGGCAGAAGGCAGCGAAATTCCACGCGGTATTGAGCCCGGGCTTCCCTGGCAGTGTAACCTCGATACAATCGCAGAGTCAGTTGCGATGAATTGCCCGCTTTGCACCATTGTTCAGAGCGCCGCTAAAGATTTGGATGATCGACACCAAGCCAGGAGGAACGGCAGCACTCTCTATCAGGAATTTGGTGCAAATCATGATTTCTCTTTGCCAGGTAAGCGGCTATATCTAACACGATGGTTTGGGGGAGGGCATGGGTTTGCTGTTTTCATCCCAAGTCGTGATCATAGAGCATTACTACTTGCAAGCGTTGCTTTTACAGCTAAGGACGTCAGCTCTTTGGCAGAAAAGATTTCTTTGCGGCCATTTTGTGAGGATTCTGGGTCATCCGGAGCCCTCGGTGTTGTGAGCTCGTGGCTCAAGAACTGTCAGGACAACCATGAGAATTGCTGCCATGACAATATGACCCTACCTTCTCGTGTACTCGCCGTCGGCTGCATCGGTGGTAGCAGCATCAAGCTCATTGAGCCTGATACGGGTACATTAGGTAAGTATGCAGCTTTGTCACACTGCTGGGGTTTAGTACAGCTGTTGACTACAACTCGCGCCTCGCTTTGCGCACATCTGTCTGGTATATTGGTTGCAGACTTGCCAAAGACCTTTCGGGACGCTGTCTTAGTGTCAAGATATCTTGGTATACTATACCTTTGGATTGATAGCCTTTGCATTATCCAGGGGGACACCGAAGACTGGGCACGTGAGTCATCTCGAATGTTGAATGTGTATTCCGATGCCTACGTGGTTATTGCGGCGAACCATGCTAGTGATTCGGCTGGGGGTTGTTTCCACGTTCGTCCGTCTCGCATCAGTGCCAGCTTGACACTTCCAGGTATCGGTCTTGTTCAAGCACAACTTGGAGCGAATAGCGACGAGGTTTTATCTCAAAACAAGGAGTTTTACTATGAGCCTCTTACGAAGCGTGCTTGGGCACTACAGGAGCGATTGTCAGCTGCACGCATGATTCACTACAACACTGGGCAGATTTATTTTGAATGCCGGCATGGTATAGTCGGCGAGGATGGATCCAAGACTGACACGCCTTACTGTGACTTAAGTCATGTTCTGAAGCATCGGTCATCCGCTCGGGAAGCTCTTGAGACTTGGTCGTCGATAATCTGGAACTACAGCAATCGAAATTTGACCAATCCTACGGATAAATTACCCGCTTTGAGCGGTATCGCAAATCTTTTAGGTGGTCTACTCAAAGATGAGTACGTGGCAGGGCTGTGGTCAAGCGTGACAGTCCAAGAACTGGCTTGGTACGGCCAATGGAGACAGAACCCTCAACCTATCACCAAATACATCGGCCCAAGCTGGAGCTGGGCTAGCTTTCAAGGCACCGTGGTGCTCAATAAAAAGCTAAACTGGAGATCAATCGCTATTATCGAGGACTGGAAGATTGAATTGACGAACCTTGACGATCACTACGGGCCAGTCAAGAGTGCATCGGTGCGCGTGCGGGGGCCTCTAATACAACTGACGCAAAGTACGAATCCGAGTGGGGATCATGCTGAAAGACTCAAACGAGCCGGAATCAGACCGCACCCGAACTTCTGCATAAAGTATAGTGGTGAGGTTAGTGACGCACGTCTGGTGTTAGACAGTCAAGACCTAAATGCTTCTGATCGATGGCAGGACATGGATATTCAAATGCTACTTCTGGGTGGTTACGGCCACGCGTCGCCTGTTCTCCCATGTGAGGTCGAGGGAGAAGAAGCAGCAGAATCAAAAGAAGATAAAAGCGATGGGGACTTCAAATTCAAGGAGGGATTTGGCCTAGTGGTAACTCCAACAAATGTAAATGGTATCATGTACATGAAGAGAATAGGATGGACGCCTTTGAATAGCAATCTAGTAGAAAAACTAACGGAGACAAAAGAGGGCTGGGATACTATAACTATTGTATAAAATTGCTTATATATCATAAGCTTTAAGTATTAATGAATGAATTTTAATTTTGGGAGCAGACCTGAAAACAATCTCAGAAAAGAAGCCGCAAGTCATTACGGCACTGGTCAGACAGAAGCCCTCGGGCAATTCACAATTGGCGTGGTTGCTCTTGCTCTTGTTTGCCGCAAATAGTGTTTCGGCATACTATTGCCGAAGAGGCCCCTAATCGATATGCGGCTCTAAAAATTTAGATTTAGTAATATACCTGTTAGGGACTGCTAATTGGGGATGGTTTACCTTCTTGAAATTTGCGCTGTGTTGGAACTCAGCCGTGGCCTAGTATAAAACGACTCCAGCAGGTTCAGATACTCGCAGCTTCTCATTAAGCAGTTCTGCCCAGCTCAAGGGTGAGGCCCCGAGTCTTATCTAACTCGATCGATGATTGCAATATAGCTTGACAAAAGAAACGGCAGACACGACATTCTGTCGAGACTGAATTTCCGCAAAAGGCACCCACGGATTTTATAGCTATGGGGCTTCTGTCTCTTCGTTCTCTAGAAAAGATGAGATTGACCTAGTAACCATAAACACTGCTAATAGAAGCGTCGCCACCTATGGTTTTAAATATAACAGTATAAGAAGGGCGGAAGGCAGGTCAGCAAGAAACTGCCAGTTGTCTCTTGTGTCCTATTTCGAATGGCCTAGACCACAAGACAAGTTCAAATTCGACGGGATCGGGATCACTGGGAGGCGGTTCACCATATAGTTTCAGGCTAAGATTCAGGGATATATCTTGAACTCCAAAAGAAGACATGTCGGATAGCGCGACATTTGGCGCAACGGTTCATCGTGGCCACCTGCCGCCTAGTCATGGGCTTCTGGGGTTTGCACTCGCGAATCAACAGTTGATTGGTGGGGCCCGTCCAAAGAGAGCGATGAAGGGGATTTTCCGACGCGTTGAGGATTCGCCGATCATTCCACCAACAAGGCGGAGGCGGGCCGAGGAGGGATGTCAAAGCTTTTTCACGCTAGGTCCTTGGAAAGAGACACTCAATTGGTGTGGATACGAGCGGCTTATCAGTCGTTATCGATACAAGACTGTTTGGTCGAAAACAGCGAGTTTGCATTCGACATGTTGTAACTTACGACGCGAAGACTCTGCTTGTATAAAAAGCCGGAACTTGTAGCGGCTTTCGGATTGGAGAAAATAAGGCATGGAAATGTATTTTAAGCAAAGCTGGTAAAGAAACAGGTAGAAGAGAATATGTAGGATGTGTGGAAGGTGGCTGAACGCATGCGATATTTGTGTCTAAAGTCAGATAGAGGTTGCTTTTAACATAAGGCTGTTTTATTTATAGCATTGCTGTAAAAGGTCTGTACTTAGTATTTAATTTATGTACTATGCGTGCTAGTCTAAGGTGAGGATTTTTCTTTCCTTTTGAATATACTCGTTTTCCAGGTCTAGATAATTTAGGTGTTTAAAAACTTGCAATATGGCTTTCTTCCCGTTTCTTAACTCCACATAGCCTCAAAGTCATTTAATATATACTCTACAATAATTTGTTTCTCTTCTTCACTATCTGATGCTTATAGTTACTCATAATGATAAAAGTCAATTGATACGATAGAGTTCGAAACAATGTTTCAATGAAAATACCATTTCCTCGTTATGTCCAGGGTAGACGAGCTGATGGTGCGACGTGGCGTCGACGGTTCATCCGCTGCCCGCATTCCAGTGGCCTCAGTAGCGTCTGCCAAAAAGCCCCAAACCCCAACGAGCCGCGCGCTAACAAACGGGTTCAATGTAAGCGCCAGATCCTAAGCCATTTGTTTCAGGTCAAGATTTGCTTCGAGGATCAATGACGATCATGTCTTGCAATTATTTCCCAGCGCTTCAATCCAGATCATCTCTCTTCTTCATCTGTATTATCTCTCGCCTTTCCCCGCTGGATAACTGATGCCGAACACGAGGTTGTTGGTAGACCAAACATCTAAGAAAAGAAATCACGTCCCGCTTCTTCTGCAAGAAATAAAAAATAGAAAAAAAAACTCACAATATTCTATTCTCAGTTCCGTCTGGTAAAAAGCTAATGCACAGAATCGTCAATTGACGTGGTTGAATTATTTCTAGTGCGCAAATCTAATCTAGACCTTGCTTGGCAGACAACGACTGGATGATTCGATCAGGGCTCTTAGCTTGCAGGGATCATCCCAACCAACCAAGACGTGCAGGACCTTGGATTTTTCTGTTTATAGCCGCTGAGTGGCCAGAGTGATCCAATAATAGCACAACATCACAGCACCCCAGCGGAGTCGTGCGTCGCAAACACGAGGCCTTGTGCATGTTTCGTGTGCGTGAACCTTGATTCAACCAAGACATTTTGGTTATTGTTAGAACCGTTTTTCTTTGTTCCGCGGCCTATCCAAGCCCATGTCCACCTGAACTAACTGCAACTCCGTTTTTTACGCCGTGACGACCAGGCCACATCATGAAATGATCGGCACAGCGTTTCTCCCTCAACTGTATTTTTGGAAGCGAGCCGCCTGGGTATCTCGGATGTTGAAACAACCTTGTCTCTGATCCACTATCCACTACCCGCGCCTTTCTGCCCAAACGACGCTCTCTCATCCAACCACCCGTCGACTGACCGCCCTGTCACTCCCCATTAGGTAGATCCGGAATGACCTCACCCTGCTATGTTTTGTATGCAAGCGCCCGTATTCCCACTTCGGGCCTGCATGGCCATGGAGACGCTGCCAAACTTGGATCATGATTGATGTGCGCGTACCACTTACGTGGAGAAGCAAACCCATCTTCAGCTGAAAATGTAACCTGACAGCCGATCTCGAGATTGGTATAAAGATTGATGCTACACCAGCTCGTTACACATTCCTTTTCTTCAGCAACAAATTCACTTTCGTTTCACATAAACAAAACATTTCATTCGCTTCACAACATTCGTTGAAACAAAAGGAAAGATGAGAAGCTTCTTTCTACTCAGCGCCGTCGCCTTTAGCGCGGCCAACGCTGGTGTTTTAGACTATCGTCGCCAGCCAAGAGGAAACTATGATCTTCCTCCGGCCGTCACAACTTCGGCCTATCAAGCCCCGGCCGTCTCTACTGATCTCTATCCTCCTCCCGCTCAGTCTGCCAACACTGAGCCTACCGAGCAAGAGACTTCTCCTTATGCTCCTCCTTCAGTTCCCACTGTCGCTACTTCTGAGCACCAAGAAACCACCAACTATGCACCTCCCGAGTCTGCAGCTACCGAGACTGCAAGCAAGCCTGTCGAAGACACTTCTGTTGTCGAGACACCTTCCAACGCTTATCCTCCTCCTGCCAACACTCAACCTGGACAAGATACCACTGAGGCCTCAACACCAACTGGAGCTTATCCCCCTCCTGTGAACACTCAAAAGACAGAGACTGAGCAAGAGTCTTCTGCCGCTGTTACATCTGAAGAGTCCACTCCTACCGGTGCTTACCCTCCTCCTGAGAACACTTCATCTGAGTCTGAGCACGAGTCCACTGCCGTTGAGACTACCGCTGAGGGCAAGACCTCAACTGATCTGTATCCTCCTCCCGCCAACACCGAGACCACCAAGCCCGGCAAGGATGCAACTGAGGCTCTTACCCCCACTTCCGAGTACACTCCTCCCGAGAGTACCGATGTAACCCAGCAGGGATCTACCGATGTTGGCAGCTCTACTGACGCGTATCCTCCTCCCGAGGGAACCCCCACAACCCAGCCCGGTAACGAGGGTACCACGGCTGCTTCCGAGACCACCAAGCCCGCTGTCGGCACCTCTACCGGTGTCTACCCCCCTCCCAAGGGTACTGACACTACCGATACTGGTGTTGAGACCGCAACTGGTAGTGCCTCTACTACTCAGTGGACTACCTCGACTGTTTACACTACTCATGTGTACACTGTCACTTCTTGCGCTCCCGAGGTTCCCGATTGCCCCAACGGTCAACATGTCACTACCAAGACCATCGCTGTGTCTACTACCATCTGCCCCGTCACTGAGACCAAGCCTGTGACTGAGCATGGCGAGACTGGTACTCCCACTTATCCTGTTCCCGGCTCTACTGAGACTGAGCACCAAGGTACCGAGACTGCCTCTGCCTCCAAGCCTGGTGAGACCGAGACCAAGACTGAGTCTGTTCCTGAGGAAACTGAGACTTCTCCTTCTACTGGTGCTTACCCTCCTCCCAAGGTGACTACTGGTACTACTGAGGGAGCTGAGACAGAGACTGTTCCTGCAGAGACCGAGACTACCAAGCCTGCTGTCGGTTCTTCCACTGGTGTCTATCCTCCTCCTAAGGGAACCACTGCGGCTACTGAGGGTACTGAGACCGAGACTGTTCCTGCTGAGACCGAGACCACTAAGCCTGCTGTTGGTACCTCAACTGGTGTCTACCCTCCCCCCAAGGGTACTGATACCACGGAGACCGGTGTTGAGACTGAGACCGAGTCCCTTCCCGCTGAGTCTACCAAGCCCGCTGTTGGAACTTCTACCGGTGCCTATCCTCCCCCCAAGGTCACCACCGAGACTGCCACAGCCAAGACCGAGACTGTTCCCACCGAGACCACGCCCAACACTCAGCAGACCAGCCAGTGGACAACCTCAACTGTCTACACAACCAACATCCGCACCATCACCTCTTGCCCTCCTGAGATCCCCGACTGCCCCAACGGCAAGCATGTCACAACCGAGACTATTGCTATCTCCACTACTGTCTGCCCTGTGACTGAAGCCGGATCTACCAAGCCCGCTACTGTCACCAAGGAATCACCCACTTATCCCGTTCCCACCCAAGCTACTGAGACAGAGGGCCAGTCTACTGTTCCTACTAGTGAGACTGAGGAGTCTACTAAGCCTGTTACTCACCATGAGGGATCTACCAAGCCTGCTACCGAGACGGAGACTAAGCCTGCTACTGAGACCAAGCCAGTTGAGACCAAGCCCACTTACCCAGTTCCCTCTGAGACTAAGCCTGTCACTGAGACTGAGACTAAGCCTGCTACCACTGGCGGCGAGGAGCATCCTACCGGGACCAAGCCTGCTGAGACCAAGCCTGCTACTGAGACTAAGCCTGCTAGCACCACTGAGTGGACTACCTCAACTGTCTACACCACCAACATCCGCACCGTGACCTCTTGTGCTCCCGACGTTCCTGACTGCCCTAACGGTAAGCATGTCACAACTGAGACTATCGCCATCTCCACCACTGTCTGCCCCGTTACAGAGGAGCACCACACAGAGACGAAGCCTGCTCCCACCAAGCCAGTTGAGACCAAGCCTGCCACTGAGGGACAGTCCACCAAGCCTGTCGAGACTAAGCCCGCTACTGAGACCCAGCCAACTTACGCAGTTCCCACTGAGACCAAGCCGGTTGAGACGAAGCCCGCCACCGAGACGAAGCCTGCTACTGAGGGACACTCTACCAAGCCCGTCACTGGTGGCCAGTCTGAAGCTGGATCCACTCAGCCTGCTTCTACTACTGAGTGGACTACTTCAACTGTCTATACGACTACTATCCGCACTGTTACATCTTGCGCTCCTGAGTACCCCAACTGCGAGACACCTACTCCCCATGTCACCACTGAGACGGTTGCTATCTCTACGACTGTTTGCCCTGTCACTGAGCAGCACCAGACTCAGCCTAAGCCAACTCAGCCTAAGCCTACTGAGTCTAAGCCCACCCAGCCTCAGCCTACTGAGACTCAGCATACGGAGCCTGTCAAGACTACTGGCTGGTCAACCTCCACTATCTACACCACCAGCATCCGCACCGTCACTGCTTGTGGCTCTGAGTTCCCCAACTGCGAGACACCTACTCCTCACGTCACCACTGAGACCATCGCTGTTTCTACTACCATCTGCCCCGTGACTGAGCAGCACCAGACTGAGCCCAAGCCTACCCAGCCCAAGCCAACTGAGCATCAGCAAACTCAGCCTCAGCCCACTCAGCCAGCCAAGACTACCGCTTGGTCTACCTCTACCGTCTACACCACCAGTGTCCGAACAGTGACTACCTGCGGCCCCGAGCACCCCAACTGCGAGACCCCCACTCCTCACGTCACCACCGAGACCATCGCCATCTCCACGACTGTCTGCCCAGTCACCGAGGAGCAATCTCATCCCACCAAGCCCGCTGGCAACGAGCAACCCAGCCAGCCCCAACAGACCTACCCCGTCCCAACTCAGCAGGTCGTCACAACCGGCTGGTCTACTTCCACCGTCTACACGACCAACATCCGAACCGTCACTGCTTGCGCTCCTCACGTTGCCAACTGCCCTGGTACTCCCCACGTCACCACCGAGACCATCGCTCTCTCAACTACTCTCTGCCCTGTCACCAAGACTCAGGTCATTCCCGGCCCTGGTGCCACTTACTACCCTCCTGGTAACTCGACATCCACTCTTTACACCACCAAGTACTACACCATCACCGCTTGCCCTTCCACAGTTACCAACTGCCCCGTCGGCGCCGTCACTTCCACCGTCTACGCTACAGCCACCACCCAGATCAAGCCGTGGAACTCTCACGTCTACCCCTCTCCTTCCGAGAGTTATCCTCCTACCATACCCACCCACCACGCTCCTGGCAACGGCACGGTCACCACCTTCATCCGCTCCACCACCAAGCTCTACGAGACTCCTGTGTCTACCCCCAAGGCGGCTGAGCACACTACCACTTCCAAGGCTGGCTACGAGAAGCCTCCTTATCCTGTTTACTTCTTTTAAGATTTCCTCTGTACCTACATGCATCTCAAAGAGTCTGGGACCATGAGAGCAATGACTGCATAACTTTACTTAGACTGAGTACCTTACGACCTACATGACTTGTTTTTTGTATTTAGATATTATCATATCTCGCGCATGAAAAGAACATAGCTTAGAAGCAATACTGTCAATACAATAGTACATCTTTCCTTGTTTGTTACATACTGGCTCTCCGATAAGCGTTCAGTGATCTTTTTTCAGTGACTCCATCAACCTTCACTTAAACACTTGCTACCTGCTTGCCGAATGCATCACAGCTTGGACTTGAGTTCGGTCTGAACCTTGGACAAAACAGGCTCAGCGGCACGAACGGCATCTAGAGCCATGCCATAGCCGGCTTGGAACCCAGTGCCACCTGCACCGTAGTTGTGAACCACTGTGCGCTTTTGTCCCGCAACAACCAGATCCTCTCTCTCGACTCGAGCGCCACCTTCGCGTGACGGACGAAGGCCAGAGAAAGCTGCGAGAATATCTAGACTTCCGTTCCTGCCTTCGTCACTGAGTTCCTTGGTGCGCTCCAAGATGGACTCTGTTTCGTATGAGTAGGTGGCACCATCACTGAGAAGACATGTTAGCCCACGGTGCAATGGATACGACACGGATAGCTTACCCGTTCACCTTTTGCATGTAGCCTCCGAGAATTACGTGTCCCTTGGAAAACGGGCGGGGGATGACGTATGTCTCGTAATCTTTACCATGTCTCATGATGTTCGTGTGAACCTCGGGCGCATGAGTCAGGAGGACCTGCCCTCTAGTCGGGTAGCACTTTGGATCCTCAACTCCAGGCAACTTGCGAGCAGCGTTGCCGGCACAGTTGAACACAATCTGGGTAGACTGGCTGAAGAATGCAGTTTGAAGATCCGGAAGCTTCTGGCGAACAATGCGAACACCGTAGTCATTCTTCAGTCTCTCATAGAGATAGAGAAGATGCTTGGGTGCATTGACTGTGAGGGTAGTGAAGGAGACAGCAAACTTGACGCCCTCAGGAAGTTCAGAGGTTGGCAGTTCTTGGAACTGTAACGTATTAGCTGAAGAACTTTCTTGCTGGGCTTGAGCTTACGTCTTCTAGATACTCAGACATCGCCTGAATCTTACCACGAGGAACATTATCGTCCCAAAGCTCCGTTGAAGGAGTTCGCTTGACATATGACTGCTCTGGTCTCTCAGATGCCAGCTTGCTGAGATGGAAATATCCTGCCTTGTCCCATTTCAAGGCATTAGCGTCTGTACCAGAGATAGCTGAGAAGTTGCAACCAGCCCTGTAGTGAGATTAGTATAAGTAAGAAGGGTGCGAGAAGGTGATAGAGATACCATGGAGAAGTATAACTCAGTGCTGTATCTCCTGGGAGATGTTCGGCGATGACTGTGATGGACTTGCCGTATCCCCTCTCCGCTAGGACGAGAGCTACGTCGAGGCCGATGATGCCGGCCCTTGCATAAATGTCAGTATATGATCTTAAGAAGCCTAGAGGGCACTGCGTCAACTACCTACCCTAAGATGACAATACTATCGTGTGCACTCATGTTGAACTTTGTGGATTAGATGATGTGCTGGATTTCGAATTGATTAAAGAATTCTCGGTGTCTTCTTATTCAGTCCAGAGGCGCCAGCAAATCATTTGAAGCTATACAAAGTGTTTCTGTAAATACTAGGCCATACTCCAAACAGTGTAGGCTGCCTATAGAGCCGGGACTCTTATAGAGGTTATTACCTGAATAGGAAATACGACAAACACACACCAGATCGTCCCATCACTGCGACCAGGCGTGGCCAAGAGAAGCGCTAACACCAAACTAAGAGTTCGCCTTTTTGGGTCTTAGATATGTAGTCTGGCAGCTCAAGCTAGACCAGTAACCTTATCAACTCAGCTTCAGCTCCTTAGTGCTGCTTTTGCTAGAGTTGAGTCCGGGGTAACTATGGATGCGCCCGGCAATATTGCAAAAGCTTGGCGACGGTACGTCCGAAATCTTGAGATGAGACGATGGTTTTACTCAATCTAGGCTGGATTGCTCGGTTTTGCAAGGCCCCTCAAGGTTGGCTCATATCAAGGGTTGAGAAGAGATGCTTCCAGAGCTATCAGAAGCGATTCACATGATTCTGATGATGAGAGTCTTTTCACCCTGCATACACAACTTTTAAAGATTACAAGGCTTCTCTGCTCTCACCTCTCTCATGATTCAAGTGATGCTTATCAGTATTATGCAGCGATAACATAGTTTGATGTAGAGTAAAATGCGTTTCATTTAATGCCAATATTTACAAGTATCTGTCGCAATGCTCTAGTAATCAATCTTGAAGCTAAACTCATCTTCCCAGTGCATAGCCCAGTAACGATCCCAGATAGCCTTCGTAATAGGCCCAACCTTTCCGTCATTTACCGGCTTATCATCCAGGGTAGTGATAGGCATAATACCACCAGCAGTTGTGCACATCAGGATCTCATCAGCCTGATACGCCGCTTCAACAGGAACATGCTCAACGCGAATCTCGTATCCACAAGATCGCGCAGCGTCAATAACACTCTTCCGCGTAATGCCCTGCAACACTCCACGATCAGGCGTGTAGAGCACTCCATTCTTGATGATGACAACGTTGAAGCCTGAACCTTCTGTGAGATTGGCATCGCCGTCGGTCAAGAAGGGATAAGTGGCGCCACGATCGTTGGCCTCGAATAAACCGCGGACGAGATCACCCCACTGGAGATTCTTAATAGTGGGATCAATAGAGCCAGGTGGAACACGTCGTACGGTTCGTGCAACAATCGCACGACCACCATGATACTGATCCTCAGGGTCCATAACCCAAACATACGGCTGAACAAACATGTACAGGTTATTATTCAGCAACTCCTCCGGCTTCGCGCCCCTCACGCCTTTAAGACCACGGGTAACGATCAATTCAACGAACGCGTCCTTGATCTCACTCTTGGCGACCATCTCAACGAGGATCTTCTTGATCTCGTCGCGGGGAATGGGGAAGCGAAGCCTCATCTTCTTGCAGCTGGCCTCGAGACGATCGAGGTGGTCGTCGAGGCGGAAGAAGCGACCGTCCCAGACTGAGGGCACGTCGTAGGTCAGATCGCTGTGCATGAAACCCTGGTCGAGGAGGGGAATGCGGGCGGATTGCAGGGGGACGAGCTCGCCTTCGACCCAGGCGATGCCTTGGGAGAGGATGTTGGTGCTGCCTTCGAGGGTGGCTTGTCGCTTGGCGTAGCCGGCGAATACCTCGTCCATGGTAGCCATTTTGTTGAGCTGTCTTTGATGTGTTGAAGATTGTGTATTTGTTTTGGTGAATGGTGAGATCGATGATTGAGATGATGTGTTTGGTTGGTGAGATGGATCAATCTGATACAATCCAGTCTTTGCTTTTGTAGATGTGACAGATGTCTACCAATGCCTATAAAGATTGTTCTTCGTGATACCCCAAGTCTCCATGAAGAACGATAGTGACCAAGTCCCGACACAGTACTTACTCAATCGCGTAATTCCTCTTTGGGTAATACCGCACCCCCGCAACCAACCAGATTGCCACCAGTCCAATGGCGCACCATTGTGCAACCCCCCAAATTGGCCTGTACTGGGAAATTCCTTTATCGTACTGTGGACAGCGCTGATGGGAAATTATACTGATTTTTGATTGCTGATGTAGTGTTGTGGCAATTAAAGTCCAGTCACCTGAGCGGTTAACGATATGCGGACAACACTGATCCAGGACTTGGTCACTAAGAAAGGTAAAGGGCCAGATCAAGATGTGCAGGGTCGTAACTGTAGATTAGGCTCCGGTAGCTAATCAGACTCCATTCACACGCAAAGGCACTTATTTGGAGAATGGCTATATGATAAGTTATCTGGAGATATGATTATCGAAGCGATTGGCCGGATTGACTGGGATTCTCTGTGCTATCTCTTGTCTTTACTCATTAGGCAGAGAAACAGAAATACCCAATTGACAGATCACCTAGATGTTGCGACAGGCCAACGTGGTGATAGCGGACGCAGTATCAGTCATTCCTCTCAGACTTGTTCATAGACTTTAACTCTTTTCTTTCCAATAAGAATTGCATGCATGGCGAGAGATTCCCAAAGACATTTCTGGACCTGGCCCAGTCCCCCAAGCGGGTATGACTCCATTCGGAAGATAGAAAATGCCAATTGTAGTAGAAAGTGCGAGTACTATATATACATCACGAAATCTCTCCCATGGTTCAAATTATGAATAATTGTTTTCCCAATGCGATATCCAAATATCGGCACAGCTAGCAATCCCTCCCAACGCCAACATGACAGTATAAAGAGGACCACAAACTGGAGGTCATCCAAATAAATACTGCCTCCCCTCCCCTGAGCTAACATTCGACCGACTCTTCTGATCAATAACAGACCCCCACCACGAATCCACCGCCTCATCAGCCCAAACCTCCTCCAGCAGCGTATTCGCCGTCAAAAACATATCATACCTCGTCCGTTCATTCCACCAGCTACAATACGTCCTTGCCGCCTGTCTCAAATGATCATCCGAGGTCTCACACCCCGCCAAGAAGACCGGAAGGAGAAGCTGTTTCTGCAGCATGGAACTATACCTACAAGACGTAACATGATTGAGTGTCTTGCGCGCCAAGAAGCCTAGTATTGACGGAGCGGGTTGATCGCGCTGCCATTTGAACACGCGACCGATGTAGATTAACAATCCGTATCTCCATGCTTCGGCGCAGTGGTGTAAGTCTTCTTTATAGTGCGCTACGTCGCCTATATCGCAACCTGTAGTGTCTGAGACGAGTTGGTCTGGGATGTCGCCGTATTCGGGATCAGTCCACTCGCGTATCTCCTTCTCTACGTTGAGGACGTGTTCCATGTCGAACTTTGCGCATGTCATGTTACTTATAAGTTCGAATTCTCGTGCGTAGGATCCGAGGCGGATCATGTGGCGGAACAAGGCTTCGGGACAGCCTGACACCCTGTAGAAGGTCTCGTCGCTTGTTTTGTCGTGGTTGAAGAGGCTGATTATCGTGGATTCGGAGAGGACGCAGCCTTGGCGGCTTGTGAGGGCTAGAGTGACGTCCCACCTGCGACAGTCAGTATTAGAATTATGTAGGCGGTGGTAGTGATATTTACCAGACTAGCATCTCTATACGTGCTTGCATTCGAGGTGTCTTCTTCATGTTACAGAACTCAGCAGCCTGGATCATCTTATGCGCTCGTTTCAGATACCACGTCCAAGGGCCGTGAGCAGAAGTTGCACACTAGATATGTTAGCACCCGACTCCAAATAGCTTCGAGAAGACTTACATCGAGCGTCATGAGGATGAGCACCGCGTCCAAGAAAGTCGCCTCAATCGGTGATGCCTGCGACACGCCCTCCATATCCTTGAGCATCTGGAGAGCCTTCTTCTTATGCATCTTGGCCTCTCCAGCGCAAGACCCGGTATCGCGATTGATGTGTTTGTAGGATAGAGCGAGGATGCAATGGAGGAGAAGTTGTGAGCCTCGTCCAGTTTCAGCGTCGAATCGGAAAGGGTTGGCGGCAAAGTCGTGGGTGAGTGGCATGACACAAAACTCTTGGTCATCTGATGATTGTCAAATTAAAGTATCACAACAGGTTACAATATTGATACATACATCGAGTCAGTAGTTGCGCAATGGTGTCGCTAATGTTGCTCGGCGCCGCGTGAGAGTTGAGCAATGGCAAGACTGGCTCTTCAATTGCTTGAGACTGCGCATCTGCAGTGAATTCGCCCGCGGTGCCATCAGTATCATTTGGCAATTGAGGCCCGATGAAGTGGTTCTCAGGTGAGTTGTCGGTAGATGACGAGTCGCCCAACTGAGTGAGAGGAATGTCGGGCCCAAAATAAATCGGCAGTTGGCCATTGACCTGATCAAAAGGCGCCATAAATGAAGGACCTGTATCGATAAAAGGGTTCATGAGACTTGAATATGTCCAATCAATATCACTTCCACTATTCATCCCCTCCCCCATCATATTATCGTGATCAAACGGATTGGCATTCTCGTGAGGAATCACTGGCGTCGTTGCAAGAGGAGCCTGCGCCTCTGTCTCCGTCGCTTCTACCGCTGGAGGGCTTGCATTCTCAGCACTCTTATCTCGACTCTCGCTGTTCCCATCCGCTGACTTTGGCGGCGTCGCAGGCTCAGCAGCAACAGCTTCACTCTGCGGCTTCGTCGCTGCTTGCTTCGATCGTGTTGTCGGTCCGACGAAGTCAATCGATCCAGGTGCTGTCCCGTCGCGACGTCTCCTCTTGCGACTGAAGGCGCCGACGAACTTGAACTCTCGAGGTTTGACTGCCGACATTTCTTTAACTTTTTAGTAAAATGTGCAGGTATCAGAGGGTAACACACAGAAGTGAAGGTATGAATGAGGGGAAGGGTTCAGAAAGCTTTCCGAGCTTGGGGAGAAAGAAACATGGACCCATCACTCATCATGACACTAAAAACGCCCCCGCCCGCCAGGTTTTTAGTGCAATCGACTACGTGGAATCATAACCGTTACAGTGCGCTTCTTAGTGGCGAATGTTCACTGGGTATTTGGAGATAAACTTGATGAGCAGGGGAGAAACCCTGATGAATCCACGTGTCGCCAAATTTCTATGCATTACAGAGGTTCTGATTGGTCATGGAACGAGTCATTAAGCGTACAGCGTCATAACCTCACGATGCCAGCTTGGAGTTTAGAAGCAGTCACTAAGCTGTCTTATCACATGCCTGACCCGGTATGGTGCTTCTTCAATCTCAGCCCTGTCATTTAACATCTTATTTGTTCATTCATCTCATAGTTCAAACTAAAGACTGCTAATCTAATTGTAGAGACCACCATTGGCAGAAAGAACAGAACCCGTCGTCCACTTGGCATCATCTGTGCAAAGGAACGCAACCAGCGGCGCAATATCACTGACCTCACCAACACGCGCGGCAGCAGGCGTAGAGTCAATCAGCGGCTGCATATCCTTGAGGAACTGCTCATCACTCTGGAACCATTGATCTGTGGCAATAGGACCAGGGTTCACACAGTTCACAGTGATGCCGTGAGATTGACCAAGCTCTTTAGCCCAGACGCGAACGAGAGCTTCGTCAGCTGCCTTGGTAGCGGCGTAGACAGTCTGTCCAGCGACACCGAGACGAGCGCCTGCTGAAGAGATGAAGACGATTCTGCCTCCCTTAGGGAGATGAGGCTCTGCGGCCTTTGTCAGGAAGATTGGACCCTTGACGTTGGCGTCGAAGTGACGAGTGTAGAACTCTTCGGTTGTGTCTACCAAGTTGGCCTCATTTCCTTGAGCAGCGCTACAAGGCGTGTTAGTGTCTACTATTTCACCCTTCTATAGAACCAAACCTACTTGTGAATGAGGATCTCAATCTTGCCAGTTGAGCTGATCTTGAGCGCAGCATCAATCAACTTTGGAATCTCAGCAGTCTTGCTAACATCGGCCTGCACAACGATAGCTTTTGTGCCATTGGCCTCAATCTCCTGAGCGACCTTCTCAGCTCGTTCCCTGCTCCCGTCAGAGACGTAATTGACGACCACATTGGCGCCTCGCTTGCCAAGCAGGATAGCAATGCCAGCACCGAGACCACTGAGATGTATTAGTCAACGAGTTTACTCGCATGAGGTTGCTGGGGTAACTTACCGGGAGGCGCCGGTGACAATGGAAGTCTTGCCAGTGAGTTCGAGGCCAGTAAAGTCAGGCATGTTTTTTGAAGAATAAAAGTACACTAAAGTTATGGGAGTGGTGTGTTGCGGTGTGTTATGATACGGTATAGCTCAGATATGGTCTGACTGTTTCAACGAGCTGTAGTCCGAGATTTTATGAACAAACGCCGAGTGTCGACGCCATAGCTATCATGACCGTGGATATGGAAGTTGACGTAACTACCCAATGCGGTATTAAGACATCGGAGACTCCGCTGAAGCACTTTGTGTGCGGACTCTCGTTACTACCTAAATAGGAACTAAGGAGAGCTTCAACCCCGCAGAGTCCATGATAGGAAATAGTGTCAACTTTGTGATGGGGCCGATTGTGGAATTTTCCGGGTTGGACATGGCTTGAGAACCCACTACTGATTGGAGTAGCTTGGACAGTGCAAAGACCAGCCGTAGAAGCTAGATAAAGCCAGGGCGCGTTTATCGCCATCTACGCTAGACTACTCAACTACCTCCAAGCTTTCAACTTCGAATCCTGCAACTCCAAGTATTTCTCCATTCTTTGGCAATTAGTCACACAGTTTGTTCAGTATGACGTCCAAGACTAAAGACGGCCATATCTGGGAGCCTCGCACCGGCTTTCAGAAAGGACTTGAGAGTGACGCTGTTATCTCGCCTCAGCGATCAGTCTCTTCGACCAACAAAGGTCTACGACGTTATTGTCATTGGAGCTGGGTATGCCGGTCTGGCGGCAGCTCGTGACCTTAGTCAATTGAGTATGCAACAACGAGATTGGCAAGTGGATTGGCCTGACATTTGGTAGATCATTCTGTTCTACTGCTAGAAGCACGAGATCGTATTGGCGGCAGGACATATACTGCCAAGAAAGATGGTAAGAAAGATCTCAGCATACCCCAAGGCTTGACTGACACTTTCAGGATTTCTCTATGAAATGGGAGGGACTTGGGTCACCCATCATATGGGCTACTTGTTCAGAGAGATGACGCGCTATAACATGGACCGCGATCTCATAACTACGGGAAGTCCGGACATGCACAAAGGGTACTACACTATTGACGTACCAGGTACGAACACAACCGAACTCACTTTAGCTCCATGTTACTGACGCGAGATCATTATAGGAGCTACACCGCGCAAGCTCAGCCATGAAGAAGCTGGTGCAATGCAAGCTAAAGCCTGGGACATGTTCGTCAACGTCGACGGACAATTCGGTCGCACAATCTGTCCTCTCCCTCATGCCCAACTCAACAACCCCATCGTCGATCGATCAACCGTTGAGAAGTGGGATCAACTATCCTGCCACGACCGCTTTGAAGAGATCAAGCATAAACTCACAGCCGAGGAGCAAGGTCTCTTGGTTTCTCTACTGCTTCACATCTCAGGTGGAAGAATGAAGGAGTCAAGTCTCTGGGATATGATTCGTTCACATGCTCTGCTAATGCATAGTTCTGATAACTTTGCTGATGTCTGGCTGAGATATAAACTCCGAGATGGTCAGACTGCACTTGCGAAGCGTATGTTTGAGGAAGCTATCGGAGATGGGCTGGAGTATGCTTACTCCACGCAAGTCAAGTCCATCACTCAGGACCCATCTGGTGACGGTCCAGTCACTGTGACTAGTGGTAAAGGAGAGGTCTTCCAAGCAAAGAAGATTATCAACACCATTCCTCTCAATGTCTTGAAGGATATCGAGTTCTCTCATCCACTTACGCAACGTCGACAAGAAGCTATCAACATTGGCCATGTCAACCAGATGACCAAGGTTCATGCTGACGTGAGTAACAAGGAACTTGAGCGGTGGAATGGTATGAAGTTCCCTGGTCTTTTGATGTACGGCTATGGCGATGGCGTACTACCAAATGGTGATGTTCACGTCGTTGCCTTCGGTGCAGATGAGAGGGATACCTTTGTCCCAGAGAATAATGCAGCACAGACCATTGAAGCTCTCAATAAGATCCACCCCATGGATGTCAAGAGACTGGTGAGTAACACACACACAACTGCTGAGTATTCATCACTAACAATATCTAGATGCTGCATAATTGGGCAACAGATCCTTTCTCAAAGGGTGGTCCTGCCTGGTGGCAGCCAGGATACATGTCTAAATACCAGGATGAGCTTCAGAGTCGACACGGCAATGTCTTTTTTGCTTCGGCTGACTGGGCTCATGGGTGGAGAGCTGCTATTGATGGTGCTTTGGAGCAAGGTTGTCTGAATGCGCAGGTCGCTCATCGCGAAGTCGTCGCTTCAAACAAGAAAGCTGGTGGTAGTAAGCTTTGAGAGGCGAGAATGGTTTCTATTAAATCGGGAGAACTATGAGTTACAAGAGTGGCAAAAAGCTATATTTAAGCTTTAAGAAAGCTCCAGCATGTATTCTGAGAGGACAGTAGAAAGATTTGACGCCTGTTTGCCTATCTTCTTTGCCATACAGTGTGTCCGGCGATATGGTTTGATGCATATTGCGAGCTATATAAGATATTTCTACTTGAGAGCGATGATCTGGAACTCGTAATTATGACGAATAGCCCAGTGCATCTACTTGACTATTAGACAGAAACAGTTCCAAGACTTGGAAAAAGTACAGGTTAAAACTCTAACCCGGGAGCAATATAAAACCAGTTACAAAGTTGTCTATAGAACTAGCTTTAGTAATGCACTTCAATACATATCATCAAATCTCAGCATCGTGAGAGTGTTTATACTAGGTTCTCTCTGCCGGAATAAGCTCACAGCCACAAGTCTCAACTGCGTTTGTACAATATTGAAACAGTCTATTACAAGGGATGATCTCGGACTGCATGAAAGGGCTCTTATATACTGGTGGACATTTGCTTTGAGCACATTCTTATGAAATGCCTAACGAGATGCAATATAATTATAGCTAGTGCTCCTGCCTGACCCGCCCTCGTAAGACAGCTACCAGCAGCCACTAAATTGCCCTTTTACTCTGGACGACTCAATCCCAGCATTTCGTAGTCAATGGCGGGGCCATCGAAAAAACGACGAACAGTGAACCAGAGACCAATCAGGATAAGCATCATGCATCCAAGTACAACACACACGCTGAAGCAGCCGTTAGTGAAACTGGGACATATGTAAATGGAAGTGCAACTCACTAATTCATTGACCCAGCAGTCACAGGAATCGCATTAGGAAAGCAAATAAAGATGCCGATCGTCGAAACCCAGAGGGGAGTCCACGCATTGCAGAGATAGCCCCCGACCTTGCCGAGCTTGAACGGTCTTGGAGGAAGCTTGTTCTCTCGTCCGTGGATCAGAGTGATAGCTTGAGGGACGGCGTATGAGATATTCACACCGAGAACTGCAGTGGTGATGATGGAGTTGAAAGCTTGACTGCTAGCCATGTACAACAGTCCATAGATGATGCAGAACCCAACAGACAGCAGGGTCGTACGGACAGGGAAGCCAAGAGAGGGTGAGATATGGTTCCAGTAGTTAGAGTACGGGAGTCCTCGCTAAGTAGCTAGTTCAGTACGATTCGGGACATTGGTAGCAAAGAGGGTGTAAACATACATCTCGTGAGAAGGCCCAAGTCAATCGGCCACATGTAATCCATTGGCTAGGCATGCATGCTATTCACTGTTAGTTAAGCGTTTCAGGCCACAACAGAGTTGCACGACATACTGTAGAAGATGACTACAAGAAGCGACTGAAGCCCTAGTGCAGCTGACTTGCTGCCAGTAGCCTGGTGAAAGACTTCAAGACTTGGCAGATGGGCCGCCCTGACGGCATCGAGATCCTTAATGACAAACATCATAGCCAAAATGAATGGAACCGAGGTAAGTAGACCAATAATCATGGTAAGGTTCCTGCAAAGCCTAATTAGAGTTTCGCCCAGATAGACTCATCCTTACAGACTTACATTGCTCGAGGAATGGCCTTGCCTGGATGGTGCATTTCCTCAGCGACGTGGATCACTGCATCCATGCTAGCGAAGGCGTACATGGCATTGCCGATACTCATGACCCATGCAACGCCATCAGGCCAGCCGCTTGTTCCGTCGAACTTGGTGATGAAGCTCGGGTGGTTATACCCGTCGCTCATTGCGAGGATCGTGATGGTGACGACGACGAAGCCGAGGACGGATATCGCGAGACATGCTTGAGTCCACTTTCCGAGGTGCTTTTGTGGGATAGTAAAGATGGGAATGACTGCCGATGTCAGCATGATGACTGCGGCATTAGGTTTGGGGGAAACTTGCGTGTGATAAGAATGAGCCCGATGTATAGCAGGTATGAATGCCAGTTCTGAGGTTGGTAATCAGGGTTGACAAACAGGACCATGCCGATGATGCACTGCACGTTGTTCGAGATGCCAGAGCAGGTAATCACCCACCAACCAAGAACACTGATGATACCCACAGCAAACGCAGCGAAACGCCGATATCTCTTCGGGGCGAGGATGTATGTAAAGTGATACTGCCCTGTCATTCCCAAACTCATTAGTCAACGGCTTCCGCCAAAGATCAGATGTATTTACCTCCCGAAGACGGAAACGCTGAAGCTTGCTCCGCAAGACCAAGAATGATGAGCCACTGCACCGCACAAGCGACTATCAGCCCAAACACCGTCGCCTGGGCACCTCCGTACAGAAGACTTTGTCCAAAGCAGCTGGCGTATGAAACCCACGAGTTAGTGATGCTGAAGCCAAGACCAAGCGTTCCCAGCAGATCAAACGATCGTCTCATCACGGGGGCGTGGCCCTGGGCGAGGAGGATGTTGTCGTCGACTGCATCAGGGCTCTTGGTGAAGGACTCCACATTTTCGACTCTGCCGACATCAACATCGTAGTTGTCTCTGACGTTGATGTCAGACTTGTTGTCGGTCTGGGCTTCTGTTCTCTGCGCCATCATGGATAGAAACGAAATGATGATGAGGAGCAATGAGTGAGATTGAGTCAGGAGCGCCAAGGTAATATACTTTTCGCCATGACAACTCCCAACGCAGGCGGGCTAGTCGGAATCACTACGGCCAGTAAGACGGCAGCCAATAGAAGATCAGATAAGTATCAAGGAGACCTGTATCTCCCCCGCAATACATCTCTCCGTTAATCAAGATTAGACCCCTAGAACGCGGGGGAATCATGGGGCCCGTTGAGTTGGGTTATCTCGACATCAATCACCTCAAGAATCGACCTTTGCCGATAAGCTTTAGCTATCGTGAAGAGTTGGCACTGTGTGGAGTAGACTTGTTTTTTTCGTGGGTCGTGTCTTAATTCCGTTTCTGGTAATAAGCCCTCACCTTCTCCACGCTTAAAAGATCAGACGTGTTTCTCCAACTTAACAAGTACCAGCT
Organism: Fusarium pseudonygamai; assembly: GCA_013186785.1. Classification (NCBI taxonomy): domain Eukaryota; kingdom Fungi; phylum Ascomycota; class Sordariomycetes; order Hypocreales; family Nectriaceae; genus Fusarium; species Fusarium pseudonygamai. The sequence goes on from JAAQRH010000077.1 coordinate 73,794, forward strand.
CCGTATCTACCTCGACAATCAGACAGTATAACTTTGTTCTGAAGGATTCATATCGTTATCACCCGCTATCTATCAGTCTTGTACCAAAGCTACTCAAATACCACGTCACTCCATCATGGCCAAGCAACAGAAAGATAATGAGATCATCGAGATCGCCAAAGGCCTCAAGGGTACACCATGGTGCGAAGAGTACGAGAAGATGATCTCTGGCATGCTGTAAGTAAATTTTACATCTAATACTACGCCAGTGCATGGCATTCTAACCGCGGGGATAGCTACAACCCCCTGATCCCTGAGCTGTTGGACGGCCGTCACAGAGCGCGGGGTTTGGCGTACAAGTACAACAACATTGATCCCAGCGCTGGCACTCGCGAGGAGATCGACGACAAGCGGGCTCAGATACTCTCGGAGATGCTCGGAAAGGTCGGTAAGGGAACGTACATTGAGACGCCTTTCATGCCTGATTACGGAAGCAATGTCTCTATTGGCGAGAACTGCTTCATGAACTTTGGGTGAGTCTACACCTCTGAGTAAGTGGAACAGTGACTAATGTCACTCAGCTTGACCATTCTAGATACCAGCCTCGTCATCATAGGCGACCGCGTCCAGATGGGTCCCAACGTGCACATCTACACCGCAGGTCACGAGACGAGCGTTCTATCCAGGATCAAGTTCGTCGAGTTCGGACATCCCATCCGTATTGAGGACGACTGCTGGATCGGCGGTAACGTTGTCATTCTCCCTGGTGTAACCATTGGCCGAGGCTGCACTGTTGGCGCTGGGGCTGTGGTCACCAAGAGTCTGCCCGCTTACTCGATCGCCCTGGGCGCCCCTGCAAAGGTTGTAAAGACGATACAGAGTGTGGAGGAGGAGTTGGCGGATCCTAACAACCCTTACCGAAACATGCCTGATCGAGAATAGATAGTTGCTTAGCATTTTGTGTTTAGTACTCAAAATAGAAATGTCGATTACGCGGAACTTGTTCTTACTGACGTTGGCATCTGTTGACATGGGTGTATACTCGTTGTAGCTAGTTTATCTATCGCTGTCTTCCTTCTATCTGTTGATCCGCCATGACATCTCATAGCCCCTCTAGATAGCGATCGCCTCCGCTTGTACTTCAACATGCATCCCCGGGTTAACAAGCCCAGCCACAACAACCGAGGTCAAAGTCGGAGTGTGTCCCGGATACCGTTCGCGAAAGATCTTCAGAAGCGTTGCCTCATCCTCAGCTCTTGTGAAGTAAGCCACCAACTTATGAGCTGAGGCGAGGCCTTTGGCAACGCCCGCATTCTTGAGTGCTGCGTCAAGACAATCAAACACTGCGTTGAACTCGGCTTCTATAGAGCTGGTGACGAGTTGACCTGTTTTGATGTCTACCCCGACATGGCCTGTCGTTATGACGAGAGAGCTTGATAGTGGGATCGTGGCGGTTGTTGCGAGGGATGCGGAGCGGAGCATTTCTCCTACTGGGCCACGGAGGAACTGATAACCGACTGAAGACATGTTGACAATGAAATGGTGGTTTTTGATTGCGGTTTGCTGTTGATGATTGACCCTTGGAGCTCGTTACTGCACGCTGAATAGGTGACCTCTGGAATTACGTTGTAGAAAATTGTTGTTCATTATCAAGAGCTAGCAGAGTCCCCGTTTTGTCTCCAGATAAACTTACACCGTCTATTGACTTGTATGTAAATGGTGTTTAGTCTCTGTAGCTTGTCGCGCGTGTCGTCTAACTTTATTCCTAATTGGGTAATAACGTCAACTCCATTCTTGGTGCTTGATCCCCGCAGCTACCTTGAGTTAAATCGTCCACCGCTAAAAGCATCTATGGAGCTAGTAAGGGCGTCCTGTTACTGCTTTGGGATCTTGCTTTATCAGTACCAAGGGCAGTTTAGGGCCACATCGGCGAAGCTGTCCTTATACTCTGTAGAGAGTCGAGCGCTTCTGGCCAAACGACTGCAAGCCCAACCCCGGAAGACCATCCGATAAAGACTATTCCGGATTCATACACCCTCAAACATGTGTGTACTATCACAGGATACTCAGTCCAAGCTTCGTGGTATTATCGAAGAATACACGACTGGTGGTACCGAGAGCAAGATCCCAGGCCTCGTCTACTCCGCGTTCAGAAATGACGGCGAACCAATCTTTCAGCATTACTCTGGCTTGAGGGCGGTCACCTCAGAAAGCCCCATGTCAGAAGAGACTATTTTCTTCATGGCATCTTTTACAAAACTGGCAACGTCAGTCGCGTGCATGCAACTCGTCGAGCAAGGGAAGTTGCGCTTAGATGATGTTGATCAAGTCGAAGCCATCTGCCCTGAGCTACGAGACGTCAAGGTGTTGACTCGGAATGAGGACGGGAAACTTGGGCTTGTTGAGAAAGTTAGAAGAATTACTCTTCGGATGCTTCTCACTCACACTGGTATGTCTTGACTCTCCCCGTAAAGGAATCTGGGCAGTGCCCAGTGGGCACTGACGAATTACCAGCTGGCTTTGGGTATGCCTTTGAGGACGAGAAGCTGGCAGAGTTCAGTCGCCCCATTGGCTTTGATGACTTTTCCGGAGAAGCAATCGATACAGCAAATCGACCTCTGGTGAATCAGCCTGGTGAGACGTTTCAATACGGTGTATCAATGGACTGGGTTGGCGTGATAATTGAACGGACGTACAAGAGGTCACTGGAGCAAGTCTTTAGAGAGAAGATTTTCGAGCCACTTGGAATGGATCATGTCACTTTCCATCCATCGGCGGAAGATAAGTTGAACTTGGCGTATATGCATCGCAGAAGCCCAAGTGGCAAGTTGAGTACCACGGATCACTTTTATCGACGTCCACTTCTCGCTCGGGACGGGGAGAAGGTTCCATGTGCTGGGGGTCATGGATGTTTTGGAAGGCCAGCAGAGTTTGGACGTAAGTTCAGAAGCCCTTAATTCTGCTTCTAGTCTCGCTCACTGTATTACAGGAATTATATCATTACTGCTGAATGATGGACTGGATGCGAAATCAGGAGTTCAGCTGCTCAAAGCTGAGACAGTCAATGGTACGTTCATCTTAGCTACTGTATACTCTAGCCTTGTACTGACATACCATACTAGACATGTTCACCGATCAAATCCCCGATAAACCACGCTTCAGTAACGTCAGCGTCCCAGTAGCCAAACCAGAACTGGCAAACCCAACTCCCTTGACTCCAATGCCAGATGATCACAGCGAGGGCTGGGGTTTATCATTTTCTATCAATCACTTCCCAGAGTCAACGGGTCGTGCGGCTGGTTCAGCATCTTGGGAAGGCCTGGCTAATCTCTTCTGGTTCGCTGATCGCAAGAACAATATCGGCGGCATCATTGCTAGTCAAATTCTTCCATATGGCGGTAAGTCATCCAGATAAAGTGGAGGGATTCTTTGCTGACTTTTGGTACAAGATGCTTCGGTCTTGGAGTGCTCGGAACGGGTGGAGACTGAGATATACAAGGCGTTGCAAGGCTAGACACAATCAGTGGGTGATTGTCAAGACTCCATCTACATATTACTCTTAAGCTCTGTATAAGTATATCCAATAGCTTATCATAAATGCATTATCCTGTCTCGATCTACTAGCCTTTTTCTGTCTCGTGAGCCATTCCCGTTTGATGTCCGTTCCCATGCCTCCGTTACATTGAAGACATCGCCCAGTCCCTCATAAGCCCATAAAAAGATCTTTGAGTCTCATCTCATCCTCTCGTCGCTGTGAAGTCGTCCATACCCGATCAGGTAAAAAGTCACGAAGCGGGGTTGCGGTAAGTGCCGCTGTCGCTCAGCCTAGCCTCACCTGGTACTTGGCTATTACCTCAAACAGCACTTGGGGGTTAGTACAAGCGCATTTTGCTGCTTCCACTCTCTTCTCATACTACATAGCCAAGGCGGATTAACTGGCAGTGAATTGGAGATTGAACCATAACCTGGCGCAGTGGCATTATGACCTCTCAGTTAGAGCGTGACGCTCAGTTCAATGCCCTCATTGATGTCCTGCACAGTGTCAAAAGCGACATATTCGATCCCTTCACCATTACCCGAACACACTATGAGTCTGCAGGTATTCAGATAGGCGTCGATATTTTGATTCCTCGCCGCCTCAAAAGTCAGAACCCACCAGTCATCGTCAGGATCCACGGCGGCTTTCTGGTACGCAAGCCTCATTTTGGCATCGAATATTAGGCTGACCTTCTTATCAGATCACTGGCTCAAGCTTGTTTCCGGCTTGGTTCTCTAAATGGGTTCTTGACTTTGGTGAGAAGCAAGATGCCGTTATCATTAGTCCCAACTACAGACTTCTTCCTGAAGTCAAGGGCCGGGATATTATTCATGACATGGGGAACTTCTGGGATTGGGTACATTCTGGGGGTCCTGCGCGTCATCTCGCAGCAATTAGGCAACAAAAGCTTCAATTAGACCTCATCAGAACGCTTGTCGTTGGCGAAAGTGCCGGTAAGCTCGAACCATCTAAAATCATGCCATGCATCATTCACTGACTGAATCATCTGGCTGCAGGCGGATATCTGGCTCTACAGTCTGTTCTGTCAGGCTTTGTGAGGCCCAAGGCGATCATAGCCCTCTACCCAATGGTCGATATGAAAGCAGCTCACTTCGCTGAGTCCTATTCCAAGTCAATCGTTGGTGTACCAAACTATCCCAACGAAGATGTTAACAAATTCCTCTCCGCCACTGTTATGAAGCCTGCAATCACCGAGGCAGATCCACCCGTGAGACTCGACTCAGCCATGGCAGTTGTGCACAATGGGCGCTATCTGGATCTCCTCGGCGAAGACCCTGACTTGTTCATCCTTGAGCGAATTAAGAAGATGGCCTTGACTTCCTCGAATTATGAAAAGTCTTTGTTTCCGCCTCTATTTCTGCTCCACGGCCAGGGAGATACCGCAGTGCCTGTTGATGGCACGCGGAAGCTAGTTGAATGCTTGCAACAGTTCGACCCAAATACTCAGATCCATCTGGCTGTCAGACCGGGAGACCATGGTTTTGACTTTAAAGCTATCATTGATGAGCCTTGGTTGAGGGAGGGTTTAGATTTTATCGTTAGTCCATGGCTAGATAGCAAGACTCTCGTATAGACAACAATAACCCAAAGACTGATTATCCAACACTGTTCGAGGCCAGGCACAAACAAACTGTAGACACAGACTTGAGACTAGAAGTGCAAGTTTAACTGAATATATGGCATCATCTTCTATTTGACTCCTACAAATATGGATTACTTATGCTCTGACCTTTTCCTTTTCCACTTCATATACTCATAGAACTCATCTCTTTCCGTTTCAGAATCCCCTTTATCTGCAGAACCACTCTTCCCCACCCTCGCCTCTTTGGCATCTATATCAGAGTCCTCATCACTGTCTGTCTCAGAGTCGCTATCATCGCCACTGTCGTATTTCATAGTAGCTGCTTGCCTCTGAACGCGACGAGCTGATTGAGGCATAGCCATCGGAACCACAGGGACGGCTGCGGTGCCTGCTCCCATCATGTACCCGTCGTTGCGCCATCCTTCTCTCTTTGCCATGTCTGCATCTGTAGATCCAAGTGTTTTGCTGAGATATTCGTCAAATTGCATGAATCCTCGCGCTACTGCTTCAAATTGTTCTTTGCCTACTGTCGGCTGAGGATCCCCTGGGGATTGGGTCATGCTTTGATGCTCGGCTAGGGCGATGGCTGTTTGGAATGCGTTCCGGATTTGGCTGTGACAGTTAGCAGATGAATACAAGATATCAATGAAGTACTTACCGTCCATTCCACGTCTCGTAGCCATTTTTCTCCAAAGTCCGAAAATGCTTCTTCCCGAACTTGAGAATCTCTTTCTCCTTGATCTTAAAAGCATAGTACCCCTGGTTCTTCTGCTCTGTCTTGGCTCTTCTAATAAACTTCTCGTACAACTTGCACGTAACGTCAAAGCTCAACGGGGGATAAAACAAAGACATTTGAATCCTGGACCTGAAGGCTGGATCAATAACACCAACGCGATTTGTCGTCAAAAAGAGGATTCCAGCGTAATACTCCAAGCTTCTAAGGAATACACTTGTGACCGCATTATGGCGCAAGTCGCTGCGGGTGCGTTTGGCGAGGAATATATCGGCTTCATCGAGAAGTAGGACACACCCCCATTTGTGAGCCAATTGAAAGTGGCTTTGCAGGTTATGCTCAACATCAGCAGCAGTTTCTCCAATGTCACCGCAAGTGATAGGAAACAGAGGCCGTTTTGTATCGTCAGCGACGCATTCGGCTGTCGACGTCTTTCCAACACCGGGTGGTCCATGTAGCAAAATGACAAGTCCACTACCCTTTCCCTGCACGAGATCTAGCACAGATCCGATGCTTGGCTTTCCAGGACTAGAGGATATTGGCGATCTTCCCTTCTCGTGGGTGGTAACTAATGCTTGGACAGTTGTTTTGTGGTCATCCGGTAAAACCAGATCATCGAAGCTGTTTCGAAAGTTGACTTCTTGCAGGTCTTCAGACCTTATCGTAACCCATTGCCTGGAGCGTAGAACAAACGCATGAACATATGGTCTCATGATCATGAGATGCTCATCTGTGAGATCTTCCAATGTAATCGGTTGAAGCATATAACCCTTCTTCTTGTGAAACTCTTCGGCATCCAAATCGTCCAGTTCCAAGTCGTTGAAGATAACATCGCTTCCACAGCATATATAACGGTACTCAGAGGTATGCTTACACCAAGAGCGTTCAAGTACTTCTCTTTTATCATTTCTTGTAAAGTCATCCCGTGTAATGCTAGAATCAAGCCGCCATTCAGACCTCGTGTTCATTGCAAGCGCCATATCGACAACGACTTCGGCGTCCAGCTTTATTGACGGTTCATCGACTGTTCTCCCTGCAGCTCTCTTGTGGCAGAAAGGGCTGCTTGCGACTTGCGAAAAGTTCCTGCCGCCTTCTAGGAACCTATCCCGAAGAGTGTCTGCATCTGGGTCAAACTTGAGGGGATAAAGGAGCAATGACGAAATGGGCTGTCGACCGTGGAACTTTCTGATGGAGAATCGTTCCAGATTCGGGACAAAGGACGATCCATTACATCCCAAGCTAATGCAATCAATAGCAAAGCCATTGACTGGAATTGGGTTTTCTTCGTCCCCCTTTTGAACCTTGTGGACTAGAGGCTCTCGTCCACCAGCCACATTCACAACCATTCTGGCATAAGATGGATTTTCTTTAGCAATAACAAGATCTCCTCGCTCAAACAAATGTCTCAGATCAGCGTACTCGATCTCGATAGCCGTTACATCTCTGATTTGTTGCCTAAGATCAAAGGTTGGTCGGAGATCCGTGTCGAGAAATGTAACCAGCAATTTGAGATCCTCCAGTAGATCTTTGGCGGCGAACTGTCGCTGGTTTAGATTGTAATCTTTTTTCCCATTCACCTTCTTCACCGAACTTTTCTCAGAGTCTTCCTTCTCTTCCTCTTTTACTTTGGCCTCTATATCAGCCCTGCTTTTCCTAATCGCTGCTTCGTGTTTGATGAAGAATTTGAACGGTCGTAGAAACACCATGCTACTGTAGACTTTGTCCCCATCTACATCATCTTCTGGCACTAGATAAAGCACCTGGGTCTCTGTCAACTTCTCAAGGTGGGACATGAGCGGACGAGATCTTATTCTGAGCCTCTCCGGATTAAACTCAATTAGGGCTTCGGGGGTGATGTCAGAGTCATGATCCATATTGTGTAAAGCCTTCTCTTCCTTGGTCAGTTTAGTAAATACTGCTTCTGACAATCTAACCTCCAAAGCTGGTTGCTGAGCTATCGGAAGAAGGACGGTGTCTTTATTAAGTGCAAACTCATAAGGATTGGATCTCTTCAGCTCGTGCAGATGGATGGGAAGTTTGTCCTCCGGGCGCTTGAAATCATGGTCGTCTCCCAGTTCGTAAACTCTTTTTTTCAAATCCTTAACCTGTTTCTCCAGTTCCTCGATCCTCAGAGTTGTAAAGTTGTGGTGAATGACTGCTTGCTGCGATCGCATTGTGAGCTGTCCAAGACGACGATTCTTCTCAAGTAATTCCTTGCAGAGACTGCTATACATGGACCTATCAACGTCTCTTTCGACATCGCTTATATTTTTGTGAATCTTTTCAGTGGTGAACAGCTCGTTAATCTCAGCCAGGCGAACCAAGGCTTCTTGGAGGGGGTCGACTTCAGCTGCTTTTTCCTCCTCGGCACGATCCGTCTTTTCGGGTTGTGTAGTCGGGGCATCCATAGTTTCCTTCCCTTTCAGAACTGGATCTGGCTGGGGGAGAGTGCTCGTCTGGATTGCTTGAGCAACTTCTGGTGGCATAGCGATATTAAAGATGGGAGCTAAGCCCTCTGTTGCTAGGGAATGAATAGGGGATATTAGCGAGTTAATCAATACAAGCTTGAAATTAGTCGCGATTTGAGTGCGGGGTCAATATAGAGAGATATTTAAACAGATTCATTCCGGTTGTAGGTCACATTTCGCAGAACATGCCTAATCAGGCATTCACCTCGTACATCACAGCCAACCCTCAGTTCAAAACGTCAGCCAGCCACAATCAATACACAACCGCCATTTTCAATACGTACAGCATGAATCCTAGGCAGCCAAGATTATTGGGCGCTTCGAGAGCGCGACTTATTGGTTCGCAGATAGTCACTCATGCAGTCAGCCGCCGGCGTCCCGATCAGGCTCTCGCAGTGATTACCACTTCTAGCTTCTGACAATCAAGTCCGACGCAGTGGCCTTATATGCTAGGACGTAATAGACTCGTCATCCTTTCTTGTATTCCTCGCTTTAATCTGGAACACCAAGCACGATGCAAGACCTCCAGAGAGAATTGTTTTTAAGCGCCCGCGATCGACATCCACCAAACGAAGCGGCCAGATACATCGAAAACAATATTGCTCTACCTGGCCAGGCGCTCCCTGTGTTCAGTGAACGTGCAAATGGCTTTGTATCCTTGGACGAGGCTCGTCAAGAGCAGGAGGAGAGGTAACACTTCACATACTAACGTTAAACTCTGCTAACGTTGCCAATGGTAGTGCAACCAAGTGGAAGGAAATACAGGAGGAGATAGAATCTCTCTTCGCAGTCATGGAGCAAGTCCAGAAGAAGCTCGATCAAGATAAAGCAGGCCAGATATACAATACCAAGGTCGACCTACGCCAGTGCAACTGGAAAGTGGTCATGGGAGAAGTAGAGAAAACTGCTCAACTATGGAGGAGCAGACCACACAAGCAAAGCAAAATCATGGGTCTTGTCGATAAAGTTGGGCGGCACTCGGAAGCTCTCGAAAGGTGGTTGGGGCTTCTGCCCGCGGGCGATTATGGGTCAAGGTACATCCCGGAGTATGTAGCATTCTAGAGATTACTAACAATCTCTTTAGTATCTGCGGAGCGTTCAAGATCATCATTGGGGTAAGTTAATTTTCTCTTCTGAGATCTGGCTGACTCTAGATAGGCTGCCGGGAGGTACACCAAGGTCGAGGAGGGCGTTTATGAAGCAATATCGGAGATACCAATGATCATGGAGCATGCAAAGCGATACGTCGATATGTACAGACAAATGCGCGATCAGTTTCTCGAACAGCGCACAATCGAGCTTTTCCGAGCCATCCTGGCCCTGCTTCACCAGGTCATGCAGTTCTTCCTTGATGGCAAGCCAAGTAGGTCATCATACCAATTCTGGCTTTTTGTCACTGACAGTCTGTAGAGAAGTTCATCGGCAGTCTCATTCAGCAGGGTTCATACAAGGAGCAGCTGTTTCAGAGTGTTGAGGCCATCAAGGCGTGTGCTCAGGCTGTGAATGATGAGGCGTCCCAGTGTCAAGCACGTATGGTCATGAAGGTCTATGAGAAGACTGAACAGACGCAGATAGTCTTTCACCGACTGATGCAGTTGTTGTTGACGAATCCCAGGTTCCAGGCGTCTGATTCAGGTACGTCTACCCATGAGCAACGCTTCACGACAGCCTTAGCTGTCCATGAATATGTGCTGAATTAACCTGAGTTCAGGAAATTCTGCTCCAGACAGCGACCCCAGCCGACTTGAAGTCTCTAGCTACGACCTCCTAAACGTGGATCGTTTATCCTGGCAAGATCAAGAAATTAGTCGAAGCACAACTCCTACCATTCTACAAAGTCCCTCACAACAGCCAGCCCCATCTAAAGCAGATATGGCGCATGCAAGACAGCGACTTCTCCGGTACCTCAGGTACAACTCAGAAGCATTAACTCGAGACATTTCGTCTATCCTTTCGTTTAACTACCAATTGAGCGAGAACGCAAGGGCGAGAGTAGCGGCTATGCTCCGCCACGACAGATTTCAAACCTTTATGAGGGAAACTCAGACCTCAACGCGCCTACTCGTCAACGGTCGCGGAGACCTTTCTGCCAAAGAGGGTGTATCCCCTTTCAGTGTTGTGATGGCTGAAATGGCGCGCATGTCAAGCACGGGGCTCACTGAGTCTGCTCCTGTTTTCATTCTCAAGTGCTTCTGTTCTGAACATCAACCTTCACACCGCAATGACCCTCTTGCATCAGCAGTTGGCATGATGGCAAGTATCCTAGGCCAGCTAATCTGTCAAATGACGGACAAGGGTCTAGCGGTTGATCTTTCCTTCATCTCTGATTCCAAGTGGCGGAAGCTGGAACGCTTAGAACTTCAAACCCTCTGCACAGTGTTCAAACGCGTTGTGGACCAAATACCGCAGGGTGGTGTTGTCCTCTGCATTATCGATGAGGTCTCGGTCTATGAGACTTCTAGGCTTGGGGAAGAAACTGAGATGGCAGTGAAAAAGATTGTGCAGCTTGCACATCAAGGCCGGTATCCAGTATTTAAACTACTAGTCACTTGTTATGATCATGCTTTGGACGTGGGCAGGTACTTCTCTGGCTATACTCTTGACTTGGACGAAGATATCGAGACAGATGATATAGCTGATTGGGTCATTGCGAACCAATTATCTTGAATTATTATAAAGGTTATAAAGACAGTGGGTTGAGAGAAATACTCTAATCATGACCCATCCAAGAAACATTTTAACCGCGATCCCTTCCTCATTTTATCACCGTCCATTAGCCGCTCTTATGCACAACACCAATAATCTTCTCAACAACAGAAGGATCCGAAAGCGTGGTGATATCCCCCAGCTGATCCTGCTCCCCCATAACCACCTTTCTCAAAACACGACGCATGATCTTACCCGACCGAGTCTTGGGCAGATCAACAACCATAAAGATCTTCTTGGGCGCCGCAAAGGGACCGATGTTGTTGCGGACCTGTAGTCTGAGCTCGGCGTGGACTTCCTCCTCGGAGGTGCGGAATGCTTCTTTGAGGCAGACGAAGGCGATGACGGATTGGCCTGTTACTTCGTCGGAGACACCTACGACGGCGGATTCGGCGACTGCGGCGTGCTCGACCATCGCAGCTTCGATTTCGGCGGTTGAGAGGCGGTGGCCGCTGACGTTGATTACGTCGTCGACGCGGCCGCGGATCCAGTAGAAGCCGTCTTGGTCACGAGCAGCTCCATCACCAGTGAACTACAGAATGATCAGTGATTGCTCAAATACCTCAGCTTGGTAGAATACTCACGTAGTATCCGGGGTAGACTTTGAGATATGTCTCTTCGAATCGCTGGTGGTCACCATAGACAGTTCGGGCCATGCTAGGCCATGAGGTCTTGAAAGCAAGAACGCCTTCGACTCCGTTACCGTGGATCTCAGCGCCAGAAACAGGATCGATCAAGACTGTGTCGATGCCGAAGAATGGCAGGCAAGCGGATCCAGGCTTGGTGGGTGTGACACCAGCGAGTGGAGTGACAGCGTGGGAGCCAGTCTCGGTTTGCCAGTATGTCTACTCCAGTTAGTGACGTCCGTCGAGGCCTTTCATGGTCAACTTACATCAACAATATGGCATTCTCCCTTTCCAATGACATCGTAGTACCACTTCCAAATTTCAGGAGCAATAGGCTCACCAACTGACCCGAGAACACGCAGACTGCTGGTGTCATGGTTGACAGGATCAGATCCAGCTCTCTTCAACAAGCGAAGAGCCGTAGGAGCAACGTAGAAGTGCGTGATCCGATGGTTGGCAATGATATCCCAGAAACGAGAAGCATCAGGGAATGTCGGTGTTCCCTCAAAGACAACCGTAGAGACACCCAGAAGAAGCGGAGCGTAGACAACATAAGTATGCCCAGTGATCCAGCCAACGTCGCCAGCGCAGAAATATCGATCGTTCTCGTGGATGTCAAACACATACTTCCCCGTCGCAGCAGCTCCAACCAGAAACCCACCAGTGGTATGTAAAATACCTTTCGGTTTACCCGTTGAACCAGAGGTATACAGCAAAAACAGAGGGTCCTCAGCGTCCATGGCCTCAGGGGGGATGTAGCTAGGCCACTTGGCCGTCTGTTCATGCCACCAATGATCCCGCCCCTCAGTCCACGCAACCTTGGCACCAGTTCTCTTGAAAACAAGAGTCTGAACACCCTCAAGAGGGCTCAGCGCTTCATCAACAATCTTCTTGATACCGATTGTTCGACCGCCGCGCTGACTCTCATCAGCAGTGATGACGACCTTGCTCTTGGCGTTGACGACGCGATCTCGTAGGGATCCAGCTGAGAAACCAGCAAAGACAACGGAGTGAACAGCGCCGATACGGGTGCAAGCAAGGATGGCGACAAGTGCTTCTGGAATCATGGGCATGTAGATAGCGACCGTATCGCCCTTTCGCACGCCAAGGTCCTTGAGAGCCCAGGAGACCTTGCTGACTTGCTTGAGCAGCTCTCCATATGTGATAGAGCGGCCGCCATTTCCATCGTCAGTCTCGTGGATGATAGCAACCCTGTTGGGATCCTTGAGCGCATGGCGGTCAACGCAGTTAAACGAAGCATTCAGTTTTCCGCCAAGGAACCAAGCTGGATTACCGTCGACTAGCGAGCCGCTCTTGACGGTGTGAAAGTCGTGGTCCCATGTAAGAAGCTCACGAGCTAGGTTACCCCAGAAAGCTTCGGGCTCCCTGATGGAGAGCTGATGCATCTGCTGGTACTCCTCTAAGCCTAGACACTGTAAGTATGGTAAATACTTCCAGATTGGGAGTTAACTCACTGCCAATGTGAGGCTTGCTAGGATGTCCTGAAGAACTGTTGTTAGTACGCAGCTATTTTACAGCGTGGGTTCAACGCACGTGCGAGCATTTTGTCGGGGAGATCTAACAATCTTAGTACAATCTCAGCCAGCAGTATTTCTGGGGATACGTACACCATTCCTCTCCATCACCATTGGTGACGGGTTGTGTCGATATGGGTTGACGCATGATGTAATCGTATGATGTTCCTTTTTTTTATGCAATGAGTTGGGGTTGTTGGTGGGAGCGCGTAGTGCGAAGCTTGGGAAATTTATCGATATCGTTGAAAAAGTCGAGGTGAGCTGAAAGGGGAAAAGGGGAGAGGTGAGCGGAGAGGTACCAGTATTAGGTCAGCAGGATCCACGCACGCACCCTTGTCGGTGATGATTGTGGTGATATGACGCAGTGATAATCCTTGCCTTGTGATTGATTGATTCGATTCAGTGGCTTCAGAGGTCAATTTCGCCGATCGAAGCCGCGGTTCATAAACTGACTCAGTGACTCAGGCTTCAAGACTCGGCCAAGTATGGAGTCTCGCGATTACTACATCTGATGATAAACTTAAGCTTAAGTCGAGTATCACCTGCTCTCCATCACTAGACCACCGCTCATCGGCACTCAACACCTGAAAAGGGGAATAACATTAGATCAATTCTGCCGTAAGATTCTGTCACCGCCTTCTGTAAAAAGTGTCTGACCGCGGTATCGGGCCTGTACCTGGGGCGTAATCTTGGCGATCATTCCACTTATTACCGCAAGTGGAAATAGTGGTCTTTTCTTTGCCGTCGTAATCCCCAAGACGAGTGATTCCTTGTCATGTCATGCACGCACCGCCAGTTTGGTCTGGTCTGGCAGTTCTTCGCCTTTACTACCTTACGAGGCAACATCACCACGTGGAGCGAGTGAGGGACACGTATTTGGACCCTGCGAAGCTTGTGATGGCTGTGTGTCGTATTGAGCCTGAATGTCTCATGTGACAGCCGAGTCTAGGGTATGTTATTTCTCTCCTGACTCAAAGGCTCGTGCTTTTTCGTTTTGTTGAGGTTCCCCAACACGACAAAAATGTCAGATCCACTGTAATAAAAAAGGAAGCGCTATAGGGTTGGCCGAAGCAGCAGACAACGCCAAGTCATATGATCAAGCTCGCGACTTGATCTGGCCACGAATATCGGTTACTCGATGATAAGTACACGCAAGCCAAGACTGTCACAGATCCCGAGGTTGATGCAATTCTGTAAAAGCTTGTGAATTGCATTGAAGGCAATGCACGTGAAAGTTGTTGCATCATGGTGTGATTCAACGTCGTGATGTTTCATTCACAACTGAGAACTAGAACAATGCATAGGGTGCGACAACGCAGATTAGATACTTTCAGCAATACCTAGAATATCTGCTGCAGCAATGCGCAATGCAATTATCAAGTTCTGAATTGATGATACACGTCCTTCATGAGAGTAGAAATGCTCCCATTCGCGACGTGGAATCTATTCAGGCTTCCTTGCGTAGACAACCCTCTGACGATAGAAAGGATGGAACTTTCCAGATCGAATCTCGCGTCGCAATTGAGCACAGTACACAGACACCTCCTCCTTGGTCCAACCAAGAACCATATTTGCCATATACAGAACATAACCCTCGTAGTCCTGTTCAAGCGCAGCCTGAGCAAACTGTCCAATCTGTTTGAGTCGAGGGTCTGAAGGCCAGCCTCCAATAGGTGCCTAAAACAATCCAAGTTAGCCACTAATACGAAGAAGATGGCAATGCAAGCATACCTTAAAGTCCCAAACTTTGACGTCGACAAAGCCTGCTTCCTCCATCCCCTTCTGCTGTAGATCCTTATCAATGATCTCAAAAGTGCGGTTTAGCTTTTTCCCGCCTTCGATAAAGAACTTGCCCCATTCGTTGATAGCACAGGTTTCAGTTACAGTGCCATCGTCGCTTTCCATTCGAGGGGATGCCTCGTAGCTCTCGACCCAACCGCCGGGCTTGCAGACGCGGAATGCCTCTTTGAACAGAGCGGACCAGTCGCTGATGCTTCCGTACATATAGCGCATGTGTACGTAATCGAAAGAGTTGGGGTCGTAGGTCCACTCTTGGGTACAGTCTTCGATTTCGCTGCTCTCGTCAGAAAGTCTCGCATCCCCGGCCCTCACAAGCTGCTTACAACTTCAGGTTGGGTGGGACCCAGTCAGGTTGGATGGGTGAGATATCTGTTCCGACCACTTCGGCATTGGGATACTCATCCGCGAAATCGCTATTTTGAAGTCAGTAAAGAACAAAGGCCTACAAATGTCTAGGCATCTCACATAGCCCAAATACCTGTTCCTCTCAGTTAGCTGATGGCCTGCAGAGAGTCTTCATAACCTACCAGTCCCGGTCCCGATATCAAGGACTTTCTACAATCCCTGTGAGCAATCTGTTGTAAATATCCCAAGGTAATGTACGAACCTGAATGTCATCCTTCAAAGGAGCTAGGTGGAGCTTTCCCTCCAGCGAGAGAGACAGGAGGTGGTGACTATTGGCAGTCAGCTTATGGCCTGAAAATTTACGTCTGGTGGTATCTAGCTTACTTAATATCCATGGACTCGTTATGATGCTCATCGTTCGGCGTCCTGGTATATGTCAACTCTGGTGCTCAGCCTTAAGAGGGCTTCTTACCAATACTCGGCATTTCCCCGCTCAGAGTGATACGTCCTCCCGTGAATCGTGCGGTAATGAAGAATGCTCGAAGAAATTGACTCAGTTGAGCTGGCAGCATCATCTCCGACCGCTGAATCAACATCTTCATCTCCTGGTGCATCCTACAAAATGTCAGTAGTTATGCCCAAGAGAAGCTGATTCCACATACGCCCTCGTTCAAGTTGGCCCAGTGATCAGGATTGTGGAAATCTCCAGCTGGCTCGGCGGGGTTCTCTCCAGCGGGTGGTTCAGTAGAAGTCTCCTCTGCAGGCACAGGGGTTGCCTCAGCCGGAGGCGATGAAGCAGCGGCCGCCTTCGGCGAAGTCGGTTTCTTTGAAGTCTCTGCCATCTTTTGCGTATGCCTTGATAATTTGGAGGCGATTCATAAGTTTGGAGGCAAATGAAGAGGTAACCAAAGCTGCGGAATTTGACAACTCAGCGACGTTACAACGTGCTGATCTGACGATAAGAACCCTGTCTTCTCCACACCGCAATGGGCCAAATACCGCACCGCCAATTTGCATCATGGCTAGGGGAGGAAAGAAAACTCAGGGCTTTGGTTCTGAATCATAAAAAGATATAGGCAATATAGCCTGAGCTATAAATTTATTTCCTGAAGTTTATTTTAACACTATATATTGAGGTTTAGTGTTTTCTTGCCTCCTGACTCCCGAGGCGTGGGAGGTCTTTATATCGGATCATTGTTTTGTTATACCGGGTGAGATGAGGTTTGATTTTGACTATATTTCTTTATACAGCTATATAAGTATATACTTATAAGTAACTTAGTACTACTCTTATTCCTCCGACTTCTAAAAGAATTTCATTCCCCTGTCGATGCTTTCCGCGCCCACGTTCTGATATAACGCCTGCTGGGCCTGGTCGTGGGCGGGAGCTGTGCCCACGGTAATTGGTCGGGACCTTGCAACAGCATTTCCGATATCACCTGCGACTAATTGCTTCACTGAATCATAGCCCTCCATGCGGTGGACTGTGTCGCTAGTACTCGCAGATGCAGCTTCTGCTGCACTCATGCACACCCTCAAGCACTGCTGTAGAGCGACGGTGTGTTCTTGTAGGGCCTCCATCACAACTCTGTTATGCTCGGCGGACAGCGACCGAAGGCTTATCTCTAGACCCTCGATTCGGCCAGACATCCCGCTTACGGCAGATACAATATTGGTTTCAGTTTCTTCTAAGCTTGCCGATTATGATCGGATGATGTACTACGAATAGGTATCTGATTAGCTTCGAACTTGTCCATAAGTCATGGCCTGACGTATTGACTTACAGAGTTACCAATCCCAAAACAACGATTATCGTCGTCTTGTGGGTGGCGAGACGAAACTGGAAGGCCCGGATGCCCTTTTCTTTGAGCTGAAGTCGGATTTTGTCCCTCCAGCTAACATGATCCTCAGTGGAGGGCGATGTGATTTGTGTGACTTTTGCACTGAACTCACCACAAACTTTGTGGCAAGCCTCCATGGAAGGACCGATATTCTGCAAGCATTTTCTCATTTAATCTGATAAGCTCTCGTCGTCGGTATAACCCGGTGCGTCCTTGAGAGATTGCAGAAGCTGTTCGAGGGACGAGAGGTCTGTATGAAGGTCACTCAGCGTTCTCGAGACGGTACGAAAGCCATTCATGTGTTCGTATAGCCGTTTGCTGCTCTTGTATGCCGCATCAGCGATCGTGATTATGCTGGCAGCAAGCCCAATGGCTTCAGCGGCCATTGCAAAGATTCAACATATTAGTTATGTGACAGCTCAACGGGATAAAGCAAATGCCCATAATCGTAAAAGATACGCTTAACCTCTGTAGATTCTTGTGTCGTTGCCAAAAGTGCGAGGCTTGAAATTGGATAGTGCCTTTAGATGCCAAAGTCCAATGTGGCCAAGCAGGCTTATACGGGCTTTCCTCAGCTGCTCAAGACTGACCGAATCTGTGTCGGGAGGCTTTGCCTCATTATTAATGCCTTAAAATTAAATAGCATCAGACCTGATTTTTAATTTCTCGGTTAACCTCCATTTGCCTCCGGTCAGAGCAACGGACACTATATGGGGGTATGGCCAGTAATAACACAATCCCCTTTCTCACAATGACCTACATACGTATCATAGAGAACTTCTTAGGGAGAGATATAGACCCTGTTCCAGCATCCCCGGCCCAACCTGTTAATAACTGCAACGAACGGTAGAACCTCAAATAGCTAATTATAGGGAGCGTGAGCACTACACCTACGCCTTATTTGCCACATTGCGGCTTTTTGGAGGACAGTGATGTAGGTTCCACAACACCATCACGCCGTTGTGTATGCTGAGGAATTTGAGCTAGATCAGAACGATCCACCGCCATACTCGGCAGCTTCTCCTGTCTGTTCCGACTACTTCTGTACTTTCACCTGTTCAGAATAGAAGATTTATATATACGAATTAGTAGATAAACTCATGTATCTTCTGGGTCACGTTGCATGGCTCTGGAAGAATGGCATAAGGAATTTCAATGCACAAGCCTTGATTGGCATGAGTTATGTTAATGCCGCGACTCTTTTGCTTTATAAATTAAATGGCTTGAATTCGTTTTGCGAGCAATCCTGACCAGACTCTTCCTCACCTAAGTGTCCTTGTGTAACCTTTCTCTTTAAGTGATTTCATTAAGCCTGCATTATATAGTAATTCAATTTAATACGAATCATGCTAATGGCTAACAGTTTGATATTTTTAGAATATATACTGAGGTATATTTAAGTGTAATTATTTTTCAACCTGTTAAAGCTCTACCTATTAAAAAAGTCAACAAAAACCACCTATTTGCGATATCTTATAACATCTATATTACTCCAATAAGGCTTCCGTATCCTGAACTAACCCTTTGAAGTTTCATAATCCGTGCGACTGGCGCCCAGGGTTCTTATCCGTCCATATCAAGCCCGTGTGAGTCACGCATATGCCTTTTGAAGTTATCCTTCCTGCTGTTCGAGATAACCTTCCGGCAGATAGAACAAGGTAAAGACTCTCCTGGGATACCCAAAACCGTCGCAAGAGAAGGGTGATAAACTCGAACATGCTTTTTCATATCCTCTTGTTCCGCTTTTCTTTCTGGGCAAACTGGACATATAACCGGCCTATAGTGATTGCGGGCGTGTTTCCTATATCGTCAACTTCCACTCGTGAGAGACTGAATAGTTTGACTCACGTCACACGACTTGCTAGTTTGTATTTCTTGTGAGGAGTCTTACATTCTGGATGCTTACAAAAGTATCCTGTAAGTTTACCGCCGTGGACATAATTGTGAGTTGGAGGCAGTTCATTTTCATGGAAGAGCTGTGGAGATTGTCGCCGCTCTTCGTTGCCCCTACCCGACGCTCCGTTGACCGAATTGGCCATGGCCATGTTGTGCTCATCCGGTGGAGTCTGATCATAAGATCCAATGCCAGATAAATCTGGTCTATTTGGCACAGCGGTTGGAGACTAATGCTCGTCGCTTTGATCAGAAGTGTCGGTAGGGTTGGGTAGAGCAGCTGTGTCGACTGTTGGATGGAGCTCAAGTTCACGCAACGACACGAATTGAACCATCCCCCCCCTGGCAATAGTTGAGCAATCTTCCATCTTTCCCTTTTGTAACACTCAATAACAAGCATTCCAGGGACGTAGTGAGAACCAACTGAGGGAATATGTTTCTGTCAGGCTGCGTCAGACCATTAGTTCAGCCGATCTAGTACGGAAGCGGGTGAAGACACAGTGTCATATACTTATAAACTTACAACGTTTCTTTTCAGAAATTTTTTGGTTGTAGGAAATCGAGGTGTATGTAATTTATAAGTAAAAGGCAAAATAGCTGGAGGAGCAGACTTTTAGCTCCAGACTCGTACTTCTCTCATCCTGCAGACTCGAATTGTGCTAATGTTTACCAAGGTCAATTTCATTGGACTGTTGCAAGCGGCAGGGCATCGATGATACAATCTTGTTCGCGACTTCAGTGACAGGGTATCAACGCATGATCCCATTGGTCAATATGCAAGAGGCATACTAATTTAACTATGAGAATGACGTGTTTACATCCGATAGTTCGCTCGTCACCCAATCAGCAATGGATTTTCAAGCCGCAATATGTCTGAGGCCTGCCACGCTGCTCGGCGTGAAATCCCTGATGGTTCTACTGAAATGGCATACCTTGTTTCTACGCATTTCGCCAACTTCGAACCACAACGCGTTCATAAATTTAGCTCTCAATAGGCACTCACCCTCTCTGCCTAGAATACTTTCATCAAGTAACACTTGCCTAGTAAGGTATTTGCGAATATGGGTGAGTATCTAGCAAAGCTATTATCGTAGTACGTTGACTTATTATTAGAATCGAAAGGAATTCAGCAACCGGTTCTGGTCGCTCCAGAGCGGGCGTTAGTCAGACGTTTCTATCCTCCCCTTTTGTTATTAATCGGCTTGACATCCATGTGTCCACGACGAAGACTAGGGGAGGACCCAGAATTCGATGCTTTGACAGGTCTGGAGCCGCTTTTCCGAGCATTTGCTTCCAAAATTGCATTCCTTTGTTGCACCGAGGTTGGTGGCGGAGCAATCTCTGCTTGTGCTGTGTTACAGCTGCCCGATTGTATTCAGTATGTGATTGGTTTCAACCAGCAAAGTTCACCGAGACGTGAAAAGATCCAAGCTAGCATAGCTTCTATTCTGCATATGTTCTCTGCAGTTCCACCAGAACATTGTGCCGAAAGAGAAAACATTCGAATCCAGGCCCTACACGCATCGCTTGAGTTGTGCAAAAGTCGGGTAAATGGATATTTGAGATCGCTCAAAGTCCACCTGCAAGAGTGTATTGAAGCCTGTGAGCGTGGAGGCACCCAGGAAAGTAGGTTTCGTATATTGTGTTTACGGTTTGCAAATGGAACTGACAAGTCTTAGGTAAATTGACTCAAAATGAAATGTCCCAAATCCAACGCCTTTTAGAAGCCTGTTTTGACACATGTCACTCTGAATCAGGTGAGTGTTTGGACCGTTTTAGCTAGAGTCAACTGCTCATCTAATGGTTATTCATTCAAGTAAATTGCTTTAGTGTATGTGACTTGATTACTTCTTTAAGCAACTTCTTCAAGTCCCATATCTTCGTCGACGTCAGGCGTCGCTTGGCGCGTGAAGATAGCATGATGTCAACGACATACTGGTCAGACTTTGTTCATGTCGCAGGTCGACTACTTACCTATAAGCGCGCAGTGGACTTGATGGATTTAGTCGCAAAGATCTGGCCTCAGCTCTTTTCCGACATTCAAATCTACATGATACCATCGAGTTCAACGGGTTCCGCCGTTCTTCCTATGAATCCATGGACAGCTGCTCAGATCATGGGCAAAATGACTAGCGATGAGTCGTTATTGGGTCGTTTTGCAGCACAGCTAGGCTCACTTTCTGTCCACGACATAGACGCCAAAGTCTCTGAACTTTGGCGTAGTGCACCTAAACCAATGGTGCATGCAGAAGTGCTAGTGCATGACTGGCTAGAAAACTCCGAGGGAGGAATCCGTCCTGAACGGTTTTTCAATCGTTGGAAATTCATTGGATCAAGCAAACCACCCTGCAAATTGTGCTCTTACTTTTTCGATGAATATCCAACTGATGTTCAAGTCCGGCCTTCTCATCAAAATGCGTATTTTGCCTGGCGGATGCCTGATGTGTATGAGCACCAAGGCAAGGAATCAAGCCGCAAACGAATGCTCGTAATGGAAAGCATCAAGACTCGAATCAGAGCAGACGTCGTGCGATTACTATCTGAGAAACTAGCTGATGGAAGACCTCATGATTCAAGTGCATATATATCCTTGCGGCGTGGCGAAGCGCCAGGTCCTCCCAAAAACCCTATCTCACTTATCTCACTAGAAGCAACTACTCAGTTGTTCGAATCTCACACGCTCTCGACAACGCACGAACAAGGTTCCACTGATCGAGAGACTGTCAGGGAAGTGGTAAAAGCGCTGGGTGAGAATGAAGAAGTGCTAGATGAGAATCATGAAGAGGAATTACTTTTTAAGGGTAGATTGGCTTTCCGAAAGACTTGACAGAACTGACAGGGAGAACAACAAGCAATTAGCTTGAATACGCCGATAATAAGCTTTGAATATGCATAATCTTGGCAATCTGAATGTTTGTTCATTGCTAATATTAGCCGTTACCTAGACTGCTTAGAGTAGCCGAAACACAATCCCTTGGTCACACTAAACCACCTCTTAATCATGTCTAAGTGGTGAGCTAGAAGTGTTATTTGCAGTTGAGACTTGTGACTGAGAGCTTATTCCGGCAGAGAGAACCTAGCACCTCTTAATCTTAGCATATTTCGGGTTGTTACTCAACATGGAGTTGTGCTGGTCGCTATGATAAGAAGTTCTTTGTACCGAGATATCGACTGAAGGAGAAAATACTCTCAGAAGAGCAAGGCAATATTTGCGAGGCACAAAACCCTCTCATCTTTCTGGGGCGATATGGTTCTGGGGATACAGTGCTCAAGTCGAGTCTGGATCGAGATGGACTTGCTGAGCAGTTTGGTATTGAGGCATTTGAGATGGAGAGCGCCGGTTTGTGGGAAGACTTGCCATGCATTGTGGTGAAAAGTGTCTGCGACTATGCAGATTCTCATAAGAATAAGGGATGGCAAGATTTTGCTGCGGCAACGTCGGCTTCAGTTGTTAAAGCTTTGTTAGAGCGCTATAACATATCAGATAAATAGACCCCAATACTCCAGGGCCATAGATGTATGTATCAGGTTATTCGGTTAGACAGTCTCAATATCACCTCTGTATCTAGAAATCCTAAAGATCATCTTTATTTGTCAGTCACAGAATGTCCATCGTCCTACCGTAAACATCCGAGGTAGTGAATGGAAATGCCAATGTAGTTCTCAGTTTTGCCTTAACATTATTGAGACATGAGCATCATGAACTTCGGAACGGGCCGGTGGGATAATAGCAGCGAACTTTGTGGGAGAGAAAAGGAAATCTGGTAACTAAGCACCTACGATGGCATTGGAAGCTATGAAGCATGGTCTGAGCCGTAAACTCTACATTCTTGCCGTATATCCGAGCTTCATCGAAGAGAGCATGAATGACCGGAATCTCAGACTGACCAAGGGTCAGGCCCAATAGTACACTCTATATGAGAGGTATCCTCGAGTCGGATACATTTCGTCTTCATCCGTACATCCGATGAGTCTTCTCTTGAGATGTCCAGACAGAAAACGTTGCATTGGGCGCAGAAGAAGGCTGAGCCTCGCGAAATTTCCCGACATCAATTGAAGATTTATGACATAACGGCTGGGGTTCAATGACATGATCTGACGAGAAAAGAGAAGATAACAAAATAATGGACCTAATTCTGGTCACAGATAATGAATCGCAGCTGAATAAATGTGCAATGCGTCCACTCACAAACGATGTCTAGACACAGCGCATGGAGGGAGCCTCAATGCAATACAACACAATAAAACCTTGTGCAATCCCAGCATCGGCAAATTTGTGACACGGCAGTTGTGATATACGCGATATGACCGCTCCGATGACGACGTGCATACTCTGCAATCTCTCTCACTCCTCCGCGAACTCCGAACGCCGTGTTTACTCTGTGCGAATGAAGGCTCGTTATCGTCAACGTCTGCTTACTTTATCTGCGTTATCATTGCTCTCCCGTTCACATCTGCCGACGACATTTATTAGCTCTAACGCAGGCATGTCGCAGGGAAAAACTCTCCTCGCCTCGTTTTCCCTATAACATGCTGTAGGTGAATAATTATGATGGCATTTATTTACCTAGCCGTGAATTTGCGCTCGGATATCTGCATCAGCTGTATTTGCCGTGTTTACTTGCCGAAGTGGTGGATCATTTTGTCCCCAAATACCCCAGAATGACCTGTGGGGGCAAACCTGGAGTACCCGAAGACCGAGACTGTCATCAAGATCTGTCTAAGTTAGAAAAGTGATATAAGAAGAGTATGGTAGATAGAAAAGCAGACAGGAAATAAACCACTTCAGCACCTTGTTCAACAATTCTTTTAATTAATTGCCCTTTTTTGTGCCTTCAACATGCACAGTGGCTTGGTTGAAACGCTCCTCAGTGCCCTCGTCCAGCATTGGGTGTTGGTACTTACATCGCTGACTGTCGCGTGGCTCGTCAAGAACAGATATCACCATGGGCTAAATAAATACCCCGGTCCCTTTTTGGCGTCTTTGACGGATTGGTGGCGCTTCTGGGATGTTTATGGGCAGAGACCTGAGGTGACGCTGCAGAAACTCCATGCTAAGCATGGTGATATTGTCAGATTGGGACCGAATGTTCTATCGTTTGCGGACCCTGCTGTTCTCAAGTCCATCTATGGTCTTAGCAAGGGTTATGTCAAGGTATGTCAGTCACTTCGCTATACTGACCTATGCTTACTGTCTTCAGTCCGACTTTTACATTGTTCAACAATCCGTGGTCAAGGGTCACCGCCTTGCATCTCTCTTCAGCACTACAGACAATGACTTCCACTCCCAATTCCGCAGATGTGTCAACTCTGCTTTCTCCATGAGCGCACTGGTTCAGTACGAGCCGTTTGTTGATAACACCACAAAGCTGTTCTTGGAACAGACCGAGAAGCTCTTTGCTAAGCGTGCTGATGTCTGTGACTTTACACAGTGGCTTCAGTTCTACGCCTTTGACGTCATTGGTGAGATCACTTATAGCAAGAGACATGGCTTCATTGAGAAGAATGAAGACGTTGAGGGTATCGTCGCGTACCTGGGCAAGCTGTTCCTCTATGTTGCACCTGTAAGTCATCCGTGTACTGGGTCATGTTCTTGACTAACAGTTACTAGGTCGGACAAATTCCCTTCCTGGATCTCATCTTCCAGAAGAACCCCATCTACCTCAAGCTCTCCCAATGGGGTCTCTTTGACTCAACCATCGCCGTCGCTCGCTTCGCCCGCGCCCGTATGGCTGAGCGTCTCATCCCAGAGCTCAAGTCCGTCGACAGCCTTCCCACCAGCAACCTCAAGAAGCAGCCCCTCGGCCAAGACCTGCTCTCCAAGTTCATCGCTGCTCGTGAGGCCCGTCCTGAATTCATGACAGACACTCTGGTCCAGACCATGGCTGTCTCCATGGCTTTTGCAGGTTCAGAGACCACAGCTATTACCCTCTCCGCCGTCTTCTACTACCTCCTCCGAAACCCTGAGTGCTACCAGAAGCTCAAGAATGAGCTCGATGAGGCTGCCAAGGCTGGTGTCTTTTCTGACTATGAGACTGGTCTGGTCACCTTCTCCGAGGCTCAGAAGTTCCCTTACCTTCATGCTTGTGTGCAGGAAGCTTTCCGAATGCATCCCGCACCAGGTCTTCCCCTTGAGAGAATTGTTCCTCCCCAGGGAGCAGAGATTGGAGGCGAGTTCATCAAGGGCGGTACCATCGTCGGTGTTTCTGCTTGGATCATCCATAACCGCCCAGAGATCTTTGGAAATGATACCCATGTGTACCGACCTGAGCGCTGGTTGCCCGACCCCCGCCTTGACGCTGAGGAGGAGGACAAGCGCATCAAGAAGATGACAGGTATGATGTTCCAATTTGGCATGGGTAGCCGAACATGTATTGGCAAGAACATCAGTCTATTGGAGATCTACAAGGTTGTCCCAAGTCTCCTAAGACGATTCGAGGTAAGTCACACTCATCGCCACGTGTATCAACTTAATATTAACAAGAATCAGATTAACTTTGAAGACCCAAGCAAGGAATGGAGGATCATCAACGCCTGGTTCGTCAAGCAAACAGACTTCAACGTCAAATTCACACGGAGAGAACTTGTGCAGCCCGAATTCTCAGAGAAGCAGGAATGAAACATGTATAATGAATGTTAATGACATAGATTGTAAAAGTTTATATCACCTATATAGATAATTCTAAGCAATGCTGCTGCTCTTGATGATGGTTCCGAAAGCATCGCCAATCTCGCTGAGTGAGACCTTGACTAGCTGTGAGGCGTCGACCCCGGGGATGTCGCGATCGCCGACGGCGTCTTCGGGGATGATGACGTCGTAGCCGAGCTCATCTGCTTGACGCGCGGTAGTTGAGACGCAGACATGAGCCTTCACGTGATTAGCTTGCATCTCTGTACATATATATATAACTCAGTGACTTACCATGTAGCCTGTAAGGACAACCTTCTTCTTTCCCGTCTTGTCCAAGACACTCTGAAGATCCGTCTTGGTGAATGAGCCAGGGAAGTTTTTGTGAATAACAACCTCGCCGTCCTTGGGCTTCAGCTCCTCAAACTCCTCAGCAAGCTTAGTTCCGGGAGTAAAGACAGGCGCGCCGTCTGGTGTATCGTGTACAACGTGTACGATACTTCCGTTCGCAGCTCTGTATTTCTCTAAAAGTCCGGCGATGACTTTGCGCGACTCAGCAGCGTTGGTGACTTTCAGCTGTCCCTCAGCGTACTCATTCTGCGCATCGATGATGATGAGAACGCTGTCGGAGGGGCTAGCCGTAGAGGCGGGAATGCCGACGAGGTCGCGGAATGAAGTTGCTGAGGCCATGATTATTCTTGGGTTATGTTATGAATAATTAGTGTTGTTACAACAGATGCGAGTTTCTTTATATAGTGGTTAGGTCATTGACACGACCCCTCACCTGGAGCAATGGTCCAACTCGATGATATCCCCATTACTCAGCAACCAAGGTCGAATTAAGGTAAAAAGCACGTAATTGGAAAGAAATCCGGCCAGCAGTTAGTCCAGGTACAGCGTCTAGAGCGTCAAGTCACCAATTACGCCTTGACTAGACTGGATGTTGACTACAGTGTCCTTTGGTCCGAAGAAGGTTCTCACTTATCATTGGATGAGATGGTTGGGTTTATGCCCAATTTGTACATTATAGCCGACATCATGGGTCTTCAATTCTATCCCACTGGTCCATCCTCCGCCGTACAGTAATAGGTAACGTTATGGTCATTGATGAAGTCTACAACTGACTATAATTTCTTACAAACGCTAATAGATATATGAGCATCTTCAAGCGATTCCAGACCTGTACGATGAGGAGTCTTCTGAAATGATCTCGGCCACTTCTGAGCAGCCGAGTGTTTCAATTATGACGGTATTATTAGGGAATATTCTAGTCATAGGATGTCCATCAATTTAACCGTATATCATCCTCCCATCATCAAATTATCTTCCAATCTTATGTCGAAAAGGTATATCCATTTGTCCCATATCCATAAGCACATACATTCCGTGCCTCCCACTTCAAAAAGTCATCCAAGTCATGATCCAGATTACATCCCATTGGGAGGATATCAGACTTATCCAAGTCCTTCCCATCCAACGAGATCTGGATTGGCATCATTGGACTCATCGGACTTGACAATGAGCTCGCTGTGGAGCTATCGAGGTCTTCTTGGGTCTCTGTCCATTGCTGGGTCTTCTTGCGTATCATTTTTGGTCGAATTGGTTTTGGGGCCTTGAGCGATGGCATGCGGCAGTCTATTGTCGGTCGGATAATTGTTAGGTGTTTTGTTTCGTCTTGGCGTTTGTTGTTTAGCGCTTGGGTGAGGGCTTCGAATGCTTTGTCTGTTTTGTGGGTGATGCACTTGTTGCAATCTGCAGAGGCACTTAATGTGTGTCTGTGATCAAGCGGTGAATTGTTGGTACTTGGTGCCGGAAGGTTTGGCATCATTGAATGTCTTTGTTGGCGCTGTGCCATTGCAGATAGATTGGTTGTTTGGAGTCGCAGTGGTGATCTTCGTCTGAGTTGTGTAATATTTGAGCCATTTGATGGTGATTTCCTCTTATCCATACTCCTGTCGCGTTTTATATCTGATCCACCTCTGCTAATAACAGTGAGGAACTCTTCCTTTCCTTCAAAGCTACTCGGCCGTAGCACGCATGCAGATTGGCTATGCTGGTCCAATGAGGGCGAAAAGGACATGGAATTGCGGACGTCGTGGACTGCAGAAACAGTCTTAATAAAAATTGGTTCGGAATCATCGACGCTTCCAAGCGGTTTCGCCGTCGTCGGCCATTTTATTAGCGATAGAGCTGGTGATGCTGGCTCGGCGCTGGGTATTTCTGGGCTCTCGAACGACAGGGATGGTTCGCTGTCGGTAGGTGATTTGGTAGCGGGCGTTTGTGACAGCTGGAGAGCTCGGCACCGTTGCTCCCAAAACTCAAGGCCATCGAACCTCTTAACCATTGTGTTTGTGGTATATGCTAGCACGATCGTAAATCCATAGAATAACTAATGAATGTTCTAGTTAGAGGATAAAAAAGAAAACATGAAGAAAGAGAAAGAATGGGGTCATTTAGTTGAAATTATACTGAGACAATAACATGATCAAGGGAGCAATCCCTGGAAGGGACGAGGGGAAAAGGTACTGTAATTAGGCACAAAAGCCCTATTTACATTCCGGCACTGTTTTACGATGAGACGTCCTCGTATTGCGCAGAGCCTAATGGTAGACTCGACGACACCTACGAGCTTACAAGGGTTAATTGATGGTATCGTGACATTCGTTTTTTGTGGCTCGTGCCGAATTACGTCTGGAACGAGCCGTTGAGTGGCTGCACAGCCACGCCCCACTAACACGAGATAAAAATAGCTGCATTAAACGTGGCATGGTCCTGCAAGCTTGGGCTCTATTGAGTTAGTCACGCGCAAACTGTTCGCATTCGAGATTTATTAGCAGGAAAGTATCTAAGCTTGTGGTATCCGAGGAGTCCGACCGGAGTTTACGTGGGAGAGTGGCTGAAGACAACGTTACGCAAACTGTCGCCCTGGCTTAGGGGCATGACGTAGCGCGTCCCTTGGTTACCCTAGAGATGTTTAATTAATGGACACTGAAGGGAGATTCGCCCTGCAAAGGGCTGTTATTGGGCCAAGGAGGAGTTTAAATCTCGAATCATATTTACCCCATTAATTCAACAGCTCCTGTCGGTTCATAATGCTAAGCTTGCACACAATGTCATTGACGAATAGGCAACGCTCCATAAACATCGTCACTTCAGGGTTCTGAGTCATTGTCATACGATGGACAAATACACATAACATCATGCAAGATAAGCGAGCAATCAATTATTGCGGAGTCTCCAGTATTCAGCAGGTTCCTAGCCCTATACTTGGGTGCTGTTGAATTGTTCTTTTAGTTCATTTAGCCGGAATACGCCATTTGCCACCTGGACCAGTATCAGAGCTGATGTTAGTGCAACCTCGACTGCAACAATGAGCATCTATCACACCAAAGCCAGCTCAAACCAGTAATATCACAACTGACCAAGGGCCAGAATATTAATCACTCTTGTCTGATTCCTAATCAACGCGTTGAAAGAAAAAAGAAAGCTTCCCCGTGGGGCATAAACCCCTCTAGCCGAGATTTCCGAGGTTCACTACCACTCGTCCCACATGGGTCCATTCCAGCCCCTTTAGCCCCTAGCAGGGGCAGTTCCTCAGCAGAGAACAGTGAAAGTTTGGGGTAAATCTGGGGTTCATTCTCCTCCGTTTTCCTGGCTGCTCCTCCTCCTCAACCTCGGGTACCATTTCGTTCTTGTCTCCGCCCTTGCTTATAGGTACCAGGATGAACAACACTCAGCAACCGATTCGCTTCGCCAAGAAGCCTGTCTCGAGGAAGCGCGCGACAAAGGCGTGTCTTAAATGTCGCAAGCGAAAGGTCCGGTGTGATGTCACCCGCACCTCGACGCCTTGTACCAACTGCCGACTTGATGGCTGTGAATGCGTCGTTGCTCGTCGTGCTGATGCTTTGTATGTTGTTGATGTCATCGCTGCCTATGGTATACTGACGGATACAGTCCTATTCCTCATCGTGGCGCCTCCGTCATCTCCGATAATGACGTCCTCATTCGAGACTGTGAAGCCGTCACGGCAGCTGCGTCTACGACATCTTCAAACGACGATAACCCAACGAGTCCCGTCGACGATGCGACTGCCGTGCTACATACACTAGAAGAGAGCGAATACAAGACATCGGTCGAGCATCAAGAGCGGGTTGACCTCGAGTCGCCTACGACAAATAGCACAGAAGATGTCATCGAAGAGATCAGAGAGATCCCACCATACACACCCTCCATCATCGAAGAGCCTAGCGAACCCGTCCGATCCGAACTCAAAGCTCTATACTCGTCAATGCCCTTCCTCCGAACCCTCAACATGCGCGACTGCGATTTCCACCACCTCAACGCCCAAGGTTGTCTACGCGTCCCGTCCAAGCCGATCCTCGACGAGTTCATCCGACATTACTTCCTCTACATCCATCCATTATTGCCTCTTATCAACGAAGCAGATTTCTGGAATGCGTACGATCCCACACCCAATTCTGCGACGACTGGGACGCCTGTTTCGATGCTTTTGCTGCAATCGATGATGTTTGCTTCGTGCACTGTACGTTGACATCACCACTTTCGTGTTGGGTTGGGTTGTTCTAACGAATAAAGTTTGTGTCTAAAGAGAGTCTCCGCACGCTGGGATTCGCCACCATCCTTGAAGCCAAGGAGGCTTTTTACACCAAGGCCAAGGTAAATAATATGTGGTATTGTTAGTGAAGCATTTCTGACGTTGGTGTAGCTTCTATACGACTTCTCGACCGATCCCGATCCCATATCCATTGCACAGTCCGCCCTCCTCCTAACCTACTGGTGTCCAACATTCCGTTCTGGCCCTGGCAAGGCCAACAGTAGATGGCTCCGAATCGCAATCCAACACGCCAAGTCATGCGACGCCGATAGTTACGACCCCCCCTCTTACGGACTACTTATATCACAACAAGATGTCAAGAGACGGAATATACTTAAACGTATCTGGTGGTGCTGTATTATCCGCGACCGAATCATGCCCCTCTGCGTTCGAAGGAATATCCAGATCACAAGTGCCCACTTCGACTTTGCCAACTGCTCTCCATTATGCTACGATGATCTCGTCGACGAACTCGAGTCGTCGCGGGTCTACAACATCGCCACAAAGCACAAGCTCATCCTCACATTAGAACGATTGACAGAACTTTGTGTCACCCTTACAGACGTCCTGAGCCTAGTATACCCGACAGAGACATTGCCGATTTTAGATGCGGAAGCACATTCGACAGCGTATGCGCAAGTGCAGGAACACAAGAGGTCACTCAAGAACTGGGCGGTGGCTACAAGGCCACCGCTCGCTATTCAAGATTTGACATTAAGCTCAGGAGGATACGAGGACTCTGCAGTATTGTTCACCAACCTTGTCTGGATTTACTTCCAGTAAGCCCACCCTTCACAACTCAAACCCATTACTGACATCCCCCAGCGCCAGCCAAGTCGCCCTCTGCAACTACGAACTCCATCTCGGGCTAATACTAGGTCTCGTCAACCAAACCCCCACCGCATCACACGAAACTCAATTCCTCAAGAACAACAGAAGAGATCTCCGAAACGCCACAAAAAGCATAGCAGAATGCTTCGCCCGCCTACATCCCCACCGACTCACCCGCTGGCTACCCAGCAGCGCTGTAGCATGCACTGCTCTCCCTCTAGCGATGCACATGGTCGACATGAAGATGTCCACTGCTTCTTCTTCAACTGAGATCTGGGCCCGTCCGGAAGTTGCTTCCAAGCAATCACGACTCAACGTCCTCATCCAAGTCTTCAGAGAGCTACATCCCAAGTACGATGGTGTTCATTCTATTTCCAAGACGATTCGGTACTTTATGGAGTGTAGTGATCGCGAGGAGCCTTCGCAGATGATGCTTACCAACGATCATGCCGATGTCCTGGCCCGAAGTCCAACGCAATATCTCAGACTGGCTTTGACCATCGACGTGTGTCTAAGTCAAGATCGACTCGCTCAAGATAGTGACTTCCCAGCTGCTTTAAGACGATTCTTCAACCGAAATAGGTCTTTGATGCCGATGCTATTAGGACAACCACAATTCGCACCAATGCCAATGACACAACAGATAACCCTTCCTCGGCCGCTCTCACCAGCAACATACGCAAAGAGCTTTTCGCGATGGATGGAAGATGATCCCTCCGTGGGCTTTGCCATGCAGATGGGAATAGACATTGGACCCCAATCACCTGTCGTCTACGAAGTCGCGGAGCGAGCGCGGAAGACACAGTCAGAGAGTACAGAAGAACCATCTCCTGTGTCTGAGCAGTCACAATCACAGTTCAGCGAATCAGTAATGGGTATGGAGACAACAGAGGATCTGTTACAACGTCTTCAAGGGGCAGTCAGTTGGGCTCAGAATGACCAAGCGTTGTATTTTGCGCAAGAGATGGGATTGCTGTCTGATGGGATTGGGTTCAACCAAGGTTACAACCAAGATTTTAACCAAGGGTTTTTGTAAAACAGCTTGAAAGCGTTGCAATTTAATGACTGACATGAATATCTACATAATTAATATTGCTCTGTTGTCCCCATCCGCTTTCTCCTGTAACCTTGATGTTATGTCCCTGTTTGTTATTCTCACTACTCAATTACCGCGGGTATATATCCTGCTACCACCATTTCCAACCCTTGCATCCGCAGCCGAATGCTCGGCATGGCTCAGGAGTTCAATACTTGCGTCTGAGTATTGTTGGCCTCTACCCCCCTGGTGCGACGGATCATAAGGAGAGTCCTTCTGTCTACCCTTCTCATCCGGCATTGAGTCCACAGCAAAGAGAGTTACCATATCCTCACCCATCCCCTCCAGCCTGCGCCCCTGTCTCCGCAGTACTAGACGAGTATCGCCAAGCTGTTTTGATAGAGGCTCTGCGCCAGATGTTTCCGCTGCGGAGACGATAGTGTCGATATCGGGGTTGCGTGTAGTACGCAAAATAGTTGAGAATGTAGTTGCATAGGATGCTGATGCAGACTTGATACATAGTAGTCCGATAATGACGATAACTAAGGAAGCTAACAGGCCTAGACCGTAGGCGATGAAGAGGTTGCGAGGCTCATAAGAGAAGGCGATTTGCGTGGTGAGGTAGGTAATATTACCATGAGATGCCGCAGTATCGTTTTGCCTGTCAGAAGTGTTAACAGAGCTTCCGCCACAAAAGTGCATAGGTTCGCTTGCAGTAATTTTGAGTTACTAAAGAGACTTATCGTCGCATTCTTAAACAACTGCTCCAAGGCATCCGCCATGGAGATATTCCCAATCACAGAATCAGGTGTTTCCGGGCGGTCTGTTGCTGCATTTACACCAGCAAGAACCTGCATTTCTTTGGCATCCATGAGAACAGAGCTCATGATCTGTGTCTGAGTAGGTTGCATCACGCCGTAGTGAGAAATACCAAGATTCCCAAGTAGTAGCTTACCCAGGGAGTCCATGAGTGCGATGTAAGCGACAGCAGCATTGAACCGGTCCGAGTCTTTATCCTCGTTGAGACCCGCGTCACTGGACCTTACCCCGTTTAGTCTTTTGGACTTGTAGCTAATATTCTGTTGACCGTTGTCGAATGTAAAGTTGACGGCATATGACGAGTTGTAGAGCGCGCATTCGATCGACTTGTTTGCCATGATATAACTTATGGTCGTGTTGGACATAGGCATATCGGGTACCACAACGAAGAGCCTAGATGCGTTGATGGAGTTGCCCGTCTCATCAATGGTTGATTGCGATGAGATGAGAGAGTAATTCATTGCACCCCGCAAACCAGCCAAGGCGTAGCCCTCCTCAGTGCTGTTCACCGTGTTGGTGCTTGGAACAAATCCAACGTATCCGGCGGAATTCCCGCAACATGTCTCGTTCTTAACAGCCTCAGCCAGAAGCTTTGCAAAGGTGGCGTTGCGAGGTGTACCGCATGAAATTGAAGGGCCGTGAAAGTCGACAGAATATGAGGAATTGGGAAAGGGTGCTGGAAAAGTCAGGATAGAGCCTAGAGATGCTACTGATAAGAGCACCCTTGAGACATAGCTCGAGGGAGCGTAATACCCAACTCCACCTACGCCTGTGAATTGGGCAAAGTTGAGCATGTTGTTGTAGTCGAGCAGTGGAATGGGAGCGTCGACAACGGTGATGTTTGGACGGTCAGAAACTTGAACTGTCAGTGTAGCTGGAGTAATCACTGCAATCAATGGGAGTGCCCTGTAGATGTCAGTACGCTGTAGATAGTTCAAGCTTCTTGCCTACCAAGCTATGATGGCCACTGCAGCAAGCGCCGGCGCAGCCGTCCAGAGTTCCCAGGTAGTAAAGTCCCAAGCATTATGCAAGACGCCAAAAAGCGAGTTGACGCCCTCGATAGTGACGGATTTGGATCGTAGTGTTCGCCATAGTATTTGCGTGTATGCGAACCCGACAGCTGCTGACAACAAGGCTCTTGCGAGGAACGCTATACCGGTGCCGACACGGAGAAACCACTCCTGTTGGTTTTGACTCTTTATGATCCTCCCATCGAGATAATGGTAGTAGAGATGATGGCCGATGGCGAGGATTAGTCCCAGGAATAGACTTCCCGTCATGAGGACGGGTGTCAGCTTATGGACCGCCATGTTGCGGTGTATGTGGGGTTCTGGCAAGGTTGATATTCGTCACTGTAAATAGTTGACCTGATCAATTGAACGTGCGGAGCCGGGAATAACACAAAGGTTGGTTTCGTCTGGAGATGCTCCTGACGATACACCATGCCAAAACCGTCGTTTGGGTTAAGTTGAAATGAAATAAAAGATAAAAGAAGAGAGCCATGGCAGGCAGAATCTCGCAAGGTTATCCTGTTTTCTGCCTACAGCCCCCAACTTGGGGGCCAAATCCAATTAGGCACCCCTGCAAAGAGCCTCAAGATATCTTACCCCGCAACATGAAACACTGTCCTATCGGGGGCGATATACACGATTGGCAAGGCATACCCTGTGTTACCATTATTAAGAGAGTGCTGGCCTGAAGCTACACAAATGCACCAAGATTTCCCCAAACTATAACCAGTTTCGCAAACTATACTGCCAACTACCTAGTCCTAGATCCCCTAGTCTAACATTTTGGCGCCAGGTCCGGAAACTCTACAACGTTCTCCAGTAATCAAGAAGTAGCCCATACACTATCAGAGCCGCTCTCTATATATAGCACTAACATGCTCCTTGATATTATAGAAAACACAGATTAGTCATAACATGCCGTCCAGCTTCAAGTAAAAAACCCTTGTTTTCTTCAAGTGAAGTAATAGTGGAATTGACCTTATAAAACTGTGTAGATTATGTGTTGGGTTCAAACTAACTAATTAGATATAATTGGGCAGCTCGCAGCGCCGCACGAGATTAGGAAAAGACCTTAAGCCTACTCTGTCTCTCTTGATATATCTTCCTTGACAAACTTGACCTCGTCCCAACCAACAATCGGAACTGCTTCAGAACGCTTGAGGAACTTCTCTTCATCTGGAACAACAATCCGATTATACTCGGGATCACTAAAGATCTATATGTAGATTATCAGTACTGCTAAAAGATTAAGTGCATTGGTCGGGCCCTTACAGCATGAAGGTCCTCAAGGCTCTTGGCCCACATGGTAGCAGCACCATCGAAAGGCGCAACAGGCGGCATACCTGTCCCTGAGAGGTCCAGCTTCTCATCAGCGTGAAACTGTGAGTACTTGACAAGATTCTGTTTGACGATGGGGACAGACAGCCATATCTTGGATGCTCTTTCGCCCAGCTAGATTCAGAACGAGTCAGTGACTGTTCTCTTGAGACGATAACGGGAAGTCTGGGGGACTTAACTACTTATGGAACTGCTCATACGTAACGTCGTCGCGCTTTCGCAACAGGAATGTGATGCGGACGATCTTGGCCATGGTGACGATGTTGAGAAGTTAGGTGTGAAAGAAGATTTATTATCAGACCTAACGATGTGGAAACGGGATATATATACAATATATACACACATGATTCAAGTCAATGACGCGTCTGACATTTGTGAGACGAGATACCGAGTGCTATCGTTGACCTCATTTGGATTTATCGAGTCCGAGTCCGAGGGTGGCACGGAAGCATACTGATAGGCTGATGTAATCGCACGACTGAAGTGGTATAAACATCGAGCTAGCCAATGAGAGCCATCCGGCGGGACACAGATCACTCTGCAAAGAGCTACTTCTGCATCGTGAAACTTGAAATGTCACCAAACTCGCCATTGGATTGTTCAACTTAATGCAGCTCGCTCTTTGTGATTCATTCAACGAGTACCGGCCCCCACGGAAGCACCGGGTCAGCAGATCTCACCGCGCGTTTCGTCGTACTTTTTTCTAGAATAGGCTAGTTACAATAACTGCCTTATCGTTTGAGATGGACTCGATGGACAGAAGAGCGAGGTTGTCTTATGTATAAAAACCAAGCTTTCAGATAGACAAAAGCCCGTATTCAACAAACCTTAGCTAGATATTACTGTTTAACTGCAAGAACACTCAGCATGTCCACAAGTAAGACCGTTTTCCAGCTTGACTGCAAGCCCTCTTTCTTCGAGAGCATCACCATTCGCCCCAAAGGCACTCTCATCGTAACACGCCAAGATGTTAACGAGATATGGGAGATAGATCCTATCTCTGGCGCTGGCAAGTGTATCATCACCGTCCCAGATGTCGACTCAGTCACTGGCATCGCTCAAGTACTGCCCGACGTGTACGCCTTTGGAGCCGGGACCTATCGCCTTGCAAACCACGAAGGCACAGTTCCGGGCTCGTACAGCGTCTGGGTCCTCGATCTCAGAGGCACTGCAGCAGATGTACGGCTGGTGGTCAGGATGCCTGAGGTTGGACAGCTCAACGGACTTACGGCGTGGGACGCAGAGGCTGTCCTTGCGGCAGACTCTTACCATGGACGGATCTACCATGTCGACCTCATCACCAGCAGCTACAGAGTTGCTTTTGACGACGGTAGCTTGAAGGACCCGCCCAATGCGCCAGTAAGAATGGGTGTTAATGGCATCAAGGTCCGAGAAGTGAATGGGAACAAGTACGTCTACTACACCAACACGACGAGAATGCTTTTCTGCTGTGTTCCTGTGGACGATGACGTTAGATCTACTGGCCCAGTCGAGATCCTTGCGACTGGTTACATCCCTCAGAGTATCGCAGCCGGGACCATGTTCGAGGGACACTCATCGGCAGCCATCCCGGAGGACTTGGAGAAGGCACTCACACGCCCACCTCCGCCACCGACAGTCGGGCTAGTCCCAGGCGACTTCTGCATTGCGAATGACGGGACTGTGTATACGACAACCCGCCCCACGCTTCTGCCGACATTGCGATGAAGGATATCAAGCACCTCCTGGGACTGGGTCTGGAAGCAAATATGGAGCTGAAGAATGCTCAGACTGGTCTTATGTATCTCCAAATGGCAATGGAGAAGTCACAGGGAAATCAGGCTGATATCAGTGCGATTTATAGTGCCGTTCGTAAGGCAAATGGGCTTGAGTATGAAAACACCCTTTAGATATAGATAGCACGATCTGGTAAAGTTTAAAATGATCGAGATAATATATAGTCTTATTAAGGGCATCCTTAAGTTCCTTTTTAAATAAACTAAATATAAATATAATAAAAGTATTTTTATAAAAGATAAAGTTTACTTATTTATAAGAAATATATTTTAAGTTATATAATTTTATAT
>JAAQRH010000078.1:0-30046 GCA_013186785.1 Fusarium pseudonygamai
AACAGATCGAACTCATCACGAAAAGCTCCACCTTTAGTCCACCGAGTTACAATAATGACGCCGATTACTATGCCCCATTCGACTTCACATTCCCAAGCAGCAGCTGCCAATGCCGCTGTCAACTACCGCCATCAGTCAAGAGATCATCTTCCGGGTATACAGTCAAATTCGAATACGCCATAAGCGTAACCGTCAAACACCACCTTCTCTGTCGAGTCTCAAGACTCAAAACCCTACGCCAAGTTATATCCTTCGAGTCAGAACCTTCGATACCCGTCTTACCATCGTCTAATATCGGGTCAATCTCTGCGAGCAAGCTATTTCCGAAGCTATACAAAGCTCTGGCTAGCCAAGGCGTTTCAAGGATCAGATCACGGTCTGATGAATGCCTACCTCAGTATGAACCTACGGTGCAACTCGAGGTGCTACTTCCATCACTGCCTATTCTGACCCAGGGAAGACCGACGGAGATCCAGCTAATTATGCATACACCGTCAGAGTTAATCGCCAGCGAGAATATCTACATCCGCAGTGTTGAGGCGCAGTTAGACAGCGGCATAGAAGCCAAAGTCGGATTGATCACAAAGACTGTGACCAAGACATGGAGCGGCTGGAGCTTGCAGGGACTGTTCCCTGTCGAAAGAGAGCACTTCGAGGTGGATTTAGGAACTTGGGGACATTACCTAATCATGGATGCTTTGCCAACGTGCAAGTCATGCGTGCTGGACACGACGCATTGGCTTCGCATTTCGGTGGGGATATCTATTGGAGGAAACGAGAGGACTCAAGTATGTCTGACACTCTGCAACATTTCAACACCGCTGATGAAGCCTAGATTGTGCAGACATCGCTTGAAGTCATCATCATCAGCGCTCCACCTAGCTACACTACAAACCCATCGGTATATGCTTAATAGAGTCTGATGCAGATAATCTACCAGCCGATATCTATTAAATGAGTCGATTTTTATTTCGTTTTAATAACGCCGTTTTTTCTTATAAGTTAAAGAAGCAACAGACGTGCGAGCCAGGCTTCACAGGTCAGGGAGTAAGCGTTCATGATGATAACCTGGTGAGTGATAGCATACAAGTATATAGCCATGCACATACCCTTTTGCAATAGATTTGTTTTAATTTAATGCTACAGTGATGTATTGTGCGGTATGGTCTAGACTGTTGTTTACAGATATAAGCTTGTGTTAGCCTTGTCGCCGATGGAGCAGGGTAAACACGTGAACTCCGCACTCTAAACCCTTTCTGCTACTCGCTGTCTTCAAACACCCCGAGAGAGCTACAAATTCCGCAAAGTCCACGACAAGTCCGCTCTAAGTTAATTACTAACCAGTTAGAAATATCTATAGTATCAACTTAAAGACCGTACTGTCCATTCTATGAGCTTCGTTTTCCTACAATTTAGTATCATACTTACAACAACTAGCATTGACAAACTCCAACATGACGGCAAAGAGAGTTGCAGTTGTGGGCGGCTCTGGAAGTAAGTACTGAATTAGACATCCAGTCAGAAGGCGACATACTCACATAGATCAGGTATCGGACGTGAAGTCGTTGATGAGATCCTTGCCAGAGGCTCCTACGAGGTAGTTATACCGGGCCGCGGGGTAAGCCACCACTCTCGGTCATGACACCTTTGATGCTAATTACTATATTGCTTAGGCCCAGGCTGCAGACTTGCCAAAAGGCGTTGCCTGGAGGCAAGTTGACTACAATGATAAATCTGCGCTCGTTGATGCAGTCAAGGGCATTGATACGGTGCTCTCCTTTTTGGCAATGTTTGATCAGAATGAAGCCCTCGAACTGCACAAGAAGCTCATCGACGCAGCCATTGAGGCTGGCGTTCGGAGATTTGCCCCCTCGGAGTGGGCTTCGTGAGTGCCGTCACCAAGACTGTATCCTAGGTACGATCGAAGCTGACAGTACTCCTTTCAGTGCAAGTAATAGTGGGATCGCGCATTATCAGTACAAGGATGAGGTCCGGAAGTATCTGGAAGAAGTCAACTCGAACCAGCAGGTATGCATCTCTGAATACTTTTCTTCTGTTAATTGGACCGTCTAATCATACGGGGGTAAACAGAAGATTGAGTACTGCCTGTTCCAGCCAGGCATCTTTACAGACTACTTCGGCTATCCACACGCCACAACAAAGCATTTCAATATATCTTGCATGTTTGCAGACTTCCAGAATCGCAGGGCCATCATTCCAGACGGCGACGATGCTCCAATAACCTTGACTACAGTTCGAGACATGTCTCGACTTGTAGCCCATGCCTTGGAATATGACGGGGTATGGCCTACTCAAGGTGGCATGCAAGGGACGGCCTTCACTATTTCCGAGCTTATTGCCCTGGGTGAGAAGCTTCGAGGTACGAAAGATGCTGGACATGATAATCGTTATATATCTGCTAACATGGCCCAAGGCCCGTTCAAAGTGGAAAAGATCTCCGACGAGGATCTGAAGACTCGGAACGTTACGACTTCCTGGTATCCTTTGGTAACACACCATTCACTTCCCGTAGAGATGAGGGAGCCGGTGTCTAAAGGACTCCTTGTAGAAACCATGGCCTCCCTTAAGAGGGGCGTGTGGACTGTATCGGATGAATGGAACAAACTTCTCCCTGAATTTGAGTTTACCTCTGCGGAAAGCTACTTAAAGGGAGTTTGGCTGTAAGGAATGGGTGATAGATAAGAGTCCACATCCTTGCTTAAATCCAGTAACTTTCTAGCAAGTCAGAAGTGAAGTGTGATGATTGATAATATTCCTAGCGTCTCAGAGAGAGTATGCTATGCTCTATAGCTCAATATAACACTCTATATTTCGCCTCCATGTCGCCAGATTCTATATATGACTCAAATGCCATTTAACCCAGCCCCCAACAGTCCGCGGGGGAACACACCGTTGCCCTGTACTACCCCGACCTTTTGCAGGAGACACATTGTCAAATCGCTGTACCCGGCGTTGTAGCTAGTCCATGTGAAGGGTGAGAGGGGAGCGTCAGGAAACTGTGCATTTGCGTACATGTCGGCGGCGACCACAGCGCCCTCAAAATCCAGGCCATTAATCTCACCCTGTAGCGGCAGATTTGCGGTACCCTGGGTGCCACAATCGAGGGCGTAATAGGGAAGTTCCACATTCGAGTCTTGTGGTTCTGATATCGGTGTTTCGTCGTTGGCCAACTGCTTGTCTGTTATAAGACTCGGCGTGGATGCAGCTTCAGACCTCTCGTGTTCTTCCAGCTCGCGATACAGCTCCTCCATGCTGTTTACGTCTTCGGGGAAGATGGACCCCACTGGGAGGTCAATGTCGCTGTTTGGCGGAACGCAGCCTAGAAGCTTCGCGATGTGTTGGGCGACGGGTTGACCGTGCTTATTGAGCTGAGGCTCAGATAGCTCCCAAGGCTGTGAGTTCCTGACCATGCTGTATAGCTTGCAGACCGTCTCTATCAAAGTGAACTGGGACTGCTCCAGGACCTCGGCGTATCTGTATCTGCCGTCAGTGACATTAAGATAGGGGCTGCGAGAGGCGCATCACTTACCCTCTAGGAGTACGCTTAAAGGTAATTGTTCTCCTGCCACTGGCTGTACATATCTTCTAATTATCCTTACACCTTCTGCAAGGGATCTTGCCATCGCACTATGCTGTCTATGAGCCCACGTACAATACTGTATGACTCGGAGTTTGAGGGCTCACCTTGGTCTTCTTCATTTTACATCGCAAGCAGGCCTTACGGACCTTTTGACGAGCCTTGTCCGTCATTGGCCCTTTCATGCTAGCATTGGCATGTTTGGTCGCGGCCCTGGCGGATCTACGCTTAGATGCGTGATAATGCTGCAGCATTGGCCTACTTGCAGAAGCCGTGTCTTCCTCTAGCCTTCCACGGGAACAAAACTGCCGACAGCGAGCCATATATCAAGTTGTACATAAAGGGTTTCGCTTAGTTAAAGATATATAAAGCACCAACTTCCACGATAAGATAATACAAAAGGACACTGCTTAAGGGGAAAGAATGGTTTATGTATGACACAGGGGGAAATATGGGGGCTTGCAATTATGCCATTCTTGATCATAGAAGTACCCTTGCCCAGACTGGCTTTGGCAAGGTCTCCCGTGCAACTGTGCCGGGGGCAGGTCGACAGGCGAGTTGAGCCTGAGGTCTGCCGCCAGATCCGGTAACTACTGACTACCGTAGGCCACGCGACATGCATCAGAATTCCGACCATCTTAATTTATGCGCGAGTCCTTTCAATTGCCTGCTTTTTCGGGGTCATCAACGTCCTGCGGCTCTTCCATGTCAATGCCCAATCCTTCCAGCCAAAAGAGTGGTTAAAATACCTTTACTCGGATGGGCCGGATCCTAGAAACGGTTTGGATGCCGCTACCTCGTGGTTTCAGTATAGTTACAACCACAGCCGCTGCGCCCGGCATAACCGACAGAGGACTTTCAAATGGCCATGCACAAAACTGGTCCGGAAAACCAGATGAGCTATTGCATAGTTGATTCATAGCCTGCTGTCTTAGATAGGTCGGCTTCCGGGCTGTAAACTAGAGATTTTAAATATATACTTATTAAATTAAGTTATTTGATATACTATTTTTCTGGTTAGGTGAATCTGTTGAGTAGTGGCTGGGTAATTAACTGACAGTTCAAAACAGAGCTAGGAAATGGCATGTAAGGAAATTGATTAATGTTAAAGAGAATGAAAAGCTTGCAGTTCATGGGGCTAAATGATTTGTCAAATCCAACAAGGTACACTAGGCAGCCACAGTCTGGAACTCATACAAGACATCCCAACCTTCACCTCCAAGGCCCGCCCATCCGACCGCACTTGTGGCAAGTATATGTGCTCGTTCATGACCTTGCACTTGGCTGACTTTCTGTTAGCATCTGTCCATAGCCTCCTACCTCCTTATCTGAGAACTTACCTATTCGATTCTAGTCCGATGGCTAGGACAGACGTTGTAATTTGTTGTCTTCGTCGCGCTCACCATTAGCAACCTGTCGCACTCCTCCCACCACGTTTTTGCGAAAGGTGCTTGACAAGTCCTCGATGGGCGGATGCCGACATAATTTCGCGCCGATGAAGCGTCGTAAACCTTTGCTGTACAATAGGCCCAGGAAGTAACGTGTGTTGTCACGTTGCCAGTGCATCCGGGGTTATCGCTACACATATTGAGTACAGGTAGGGCAGTGAATAGTGTTGGTGAAAGTACGACTGCGATGCTGTCCTTGATGAGATGCTATGCAACGAATTGTGAGATGGGATATCACTTTCTCCAGACTGATGATAAGGGTGATCTGGACCTATCTATAACCTTGGACTCCTCAACGCTGAAGAAAGACTGATGGACTTACAATCAATCAAACGCCGCCACGCCACGTTGGTCAGCAGAGAGAATTGTCAGTTTCAAAGGCCCAGATAATTATCAAGGATGGTGGTAAGCCAGAGGTCAGGGTCGGTTGAAAATCATCAGTCGCTTCTCCTTGTGTCTGTTCACCATGCACCTATAGAACCACTAATTGCACGGCGATAACGCACTACTTAGTGCCAGACTCACAAGACAAGACAAAACTGACAACAGAGAGAGCACAGCGACTCCATGCAACAATTTCTCATAGCTCAGCCTGATATTCGTCACATTGGGCACTGCGTAGACAAAGCAGCAGTAAACGGCAGTTATAACAAAGGAGAACCTCATATTTTCAACAGATTCAGCTGGTTTAATGATATGCCATATGTATAGCTTCATGTTTCCTTATCATAGCATCAGATCCCTTGTTCCTAAACCAGGCTTCTAGAAAGACAACCACCAGGAGAATGCGATACGCGTATACTTGAGAGCCAAAACCTGAAAGTTATAACCCTCCAAGACCTTTGGATTGGGGCCCGGGAAAAATGATTTATCCTTAGTTCAGACGAAAGCGTCTGATATCTGGGACAGAATGAGATGTCACGTTGTACAAGGGTATGATAGAGACGCAAAGCTTCCAGCCGGGGTGATCCTCAACATATGGCTGTATCGCCCATTCGCCCATTC
Organism: Fusarium pseudonygamai; assembly: GCA_013186785.1. Taxonomy (NCBI): domain Eukaryota; kingdom Fungi; phylum Ascomycota; class Sordariomycetes; order Hypocreales; family Nectriaceae; genus Fusarium; species Fusarium pseudonygamai. The sequence continues at coordinate 6,052 of JAAQRH010000078.1, forward strand.
TATACCAGTATCGAGTCATCTATGTATCGACTGAAAAGGCTCAGTTCATCTTGATCATGGTAGAGATACGTTTAACCCCGCAAGGAGCGGTCAACGTTTCTTCCAAATGCGTCTTACTGCAGCAAATCAGTGACCAAAATACCAATCGTTACAATGGTGGCTTATGTATGACACGTTGTTCATGGTCCTAGAGTCACGCAAGGCAGAAGTGCAACCAACAACTCTTAATGATTGGCTACGCTGATGCACGTATTGAGGGGTAATGATAAGAAATAACACAGTGGCGTGTTTTCAACCCGCTGCCTGATTTCAATAAAACCATGGGATATTGAACTTTCTTCGTCATCTCATTTCCTTTCTTACTGCCGTATTTGTTCTTGTTGAACTGAACCATGGCCCACAGCGATATCGAACCTGTCGCCAATTTAGGCCTCAGTCTTGCAAGCTCCCTGCAAGTACAGTCGGAAGCCAACAGAAGAGCCCGGCAAAGGCTTCCCAAGCTAATCAATCTGATCAACTCAACTGCCTTGACGTTAACAAAAGTTGATGATCTTATTCAAGAAAATGTAGATGTCTTCACAAAGCCATGCCTGGACGACATCACGAGCCTGACAGTCACGTGCGAAAAGATCTACAGCGGCATTTTGATCATGCTGGTACGGCAGACAGAGAATGTTGTCGGGGACAAGGAGATCAATGAGATCTCGCGGGAGGAAACGGGAAAGTATCTGCACTGCATCGCTCACACCACCGTCTGGCGTCATGAGTCTTGGAAGTTACTCGAGGTTGAACTCAGGTACTTTCGGCACCGCTTGACGCAACTCAAGCTTGAACTGACGCTACGTTATCTTTTGGGCTGTATCGCGCAGCACCAGATGCGGTAAGCTGGGATCATCCTTCTATGCCACTTCTGCTGATGGGATGTTTCTACTAGGGCACAGACCCGAGCCCCAGGTAGCTTTGAGACCGAGCTTACAATCCGGCATCTCGCAGGGCAAGTGGCCACTCAACGAGCAGGTCACTACAAATATTGGTCCAAGAAGGTGGCCAAATGGACCATCATTACTCCAGCACTGCATTCCAGCAACGTTTCCATCGCGGATGTTAACAGCGCTTGCACTGTTTCAAGCACACCGACGATTGCGGTTGACACAAAGGTTGAAGAGATCAAACCTGTCGAAACCATGCCAGTCGCCCAAACTCCAGCGTTGGATCTGTCCAAGGACACTGAGGTAGCAGCTGATACAAATGCCCATACCACCAGCAACCCAACACTTATCGATCAAGAGCCTACCAAAGAACACAGCTCGAGTCTGATGACTGCTACCAGAAACTGGATCAAGCGAAACTTCGTGCCAGGATCTCACGATGAATGGAAGAATCAAGACCTTGAGGTTTGGCAAATCGATCTTGGCGCTCATTTCAGTTCCAACAGCAAGTCAACCAAGACGTTCAAGCGCCTTGAACTTGACGACAAACATGTCAGATCCGCGCTGTCAAAGGCGACCTCCAAGTCCAGGTGGAGAAAGCGTCCAGAACTCCTCGAGCAATATGACTCGCTCGATGGACGTGTTCGCCAAAGAATCGACGAGGCTATCGACGCTGCCAACCAATCGAGCTCCAGGGAACGAACTTGGATTGCCATGTCAGTACCCAAGGCTGCTGTTCAGGCTGATGCCTCCATCTCTCTTTTCTTCCGGCTCGGTTACGAGATAGAGCCCATATATGTTTTTGAACCACACTCTGGTAGAAAACTGACCTTCCCGTATGCTTCATGCAAGGATCTGGATGTGAGTTAAGCAGGTGATTGAGGTTTCAGCACCCACTGATTTATTTCAATTGCAGTCTTTGCGTAAAAGACTCTCTAGTCTTAGCCTGGGATACCCCGCGACGTTTATCTTTAAAGACGGAAAGTATTTTTTCTACACTGATGAGGGAACCGTCATTTTACCTGAAGCATGGGAATCACTACGCCGTCCCGGCATGACTTTGAAGATTGAAAATGTCGGTGCCCCAATACCCCTAGGATTCGGTGGGCCGACTTTCAACCGTCCGGGCATGAGGCCACTTAATATGCCTCCTCCTCCAGGTATGATACCTGGTGGCAACCGTCCTCCACCAAGCTTTACTACCTCTGACAGTTCATCGACACATTCTCGTGCTCCTCTGACTATGAAACAAGTTCACAACGAGATGGAGGAGCTGCTTCGACTTTCCGACTTGTGGTCTCCTGACCCAGAAACGATCGGTACTGGCCTGGGAAGACTTCTTGGATTATGGACTTATGCTCCTGATCCGCATGTCAACGTTACAGAAAACTCAGATCCAGAATCGAACTGGAGTTGTTCGACGAGTGACTCTGACCACCGCAGTATCGCCGAGTAAGGGCAGCCACGAGTTATTAATGAAGGAACGTAAAGCATTAGCTTAAATTGAAACGCTGATGGGATTGCGTGATCTCGCTTTGAATAATTTGCCTACTATCTGCACTGAATTGGATGACTACTATTTATTTTTATAAAATTCCCTTGCTATCGTGATAACTACTGAAAGCCAGCGCAACCTAGGGGCACGATCGATTGCTCAATGCAGTTCAAAACAGAGCTGGCAGTCAGTAAGCAAAGCAGCTGATCGATTGTCGAGATATTCAGAAGTCTTGCTATTAACTTTATTTACTAAATTTATTAATATAAACTACCCTAGAATATTCGCTAGTAGTAACTTAAAGTTAGACAGTATCGGTCAGTAGGTCAGGATAAAAGAACTATTAAATATTATTTCCCGAACGCTAAGGCTAAAGCTAATTCCACCGACCTGAGTTAGTTATACTGTTCGTGCATTTAAGTCTTGTTTGGTTTAGAGCTTGCCACGCAATATCTGCACTGACACTGACGTTTCGTGAACTTGACAAGCCTTATCTCAACGCCTCGCTTCCTTCAGTTCAGAGGCCAATGATTCGCCCGCCTATTTTTAGGAAATCCCAGCCACAACACAACGTTCAACGGTATCACCATGCTACACCCGCTTGACATTGGGCTAAACCTAAACGAGGACTCGAAACAAGCGGTCGGATATACAGAAATTGATTGAACAGCATGTCACTCTTTGTCCGTGGCATAGCTCGTATTATAGCTATATATATGTCAGCTTACATGATTTGATCCAATGAATTTGCGGCTGTGCTACTGATCGTCACCTGTGGAACGAGCTACGCGCGGCCACAGATCTTTTTATAGAAACATGGTAGGTAATACGAGATGATATCTCCGCTATCACGCAACAAAGAAAAAACATTCCATCTTCTTGCAAATCTTCTTCTGCCATCTCAACAGGCCTTTAACTTAAAACTTTAATCATTTCCTCTTCTGTTCTGTCGTTTACTCTCCTAATTTCAGCATGCGCTTCCTTTCCCTTACCCCGATCCTCGCCCTGCCCGCTTTGCTCGTCGCAGCCCATCAGCCAAATGACGTACCGCCCGATCCGTCATACTACGATGCACCGACTGCCATAAACCACGCCCACGAAGCCCCCCTCGATGCGCAAAAGGTGCAGCAGGATCCGTGGGAGAACGGTCCGTTGGTGAAGCGATGGCAACAATGGGTTCGGCGACAAGATACGGAATCCTCGGATGGCGACAGAACGACCGAGACAAAGTCTGAGACGAAAAAGACCGAAGAGACCACGCAAGACGAGCCGACCACGACGGAAGAAAAGACTACTACAACGGAGGATAAGCCTACGACGACCGACGAGCCAACGTCGACGACCGAAAAGTCCACAACACAAGAAACAACTACCCAAGAATCCTCATCCACCGTCGAATCAACCTCCACCGAATCCTCCGCCTCCTCCACCTCCACAACAAGCAGCAGCATAACCGCCACTGAGCCCGGCGCATCATGCTACAGCACAACCGTCTCAACCAGCGTCGTCTGCTCCATAACGACCGACGGCCGCACTGAAAGCGCATCATGCATCACCAACCGCATGACATCCAGCACCTGCTCCCCCGGCCTCTTCTGCACGATCCACCCTGACTCTGGCGCCACAGTCTGCATGGAGCAGCACAACGAGATCGGAACGGAGGGTATCGTCGTAGCCACATTCTTTGGGGCGTGTATTGCGGGATGCATGGCGGTCTTAGTGGGGATGTGTTTGAGGGATAAGAAGAGGGAGAAGAAGTGGCAGAGTATTCAGCGCGTGAGGACGCTGAAGCAGGCGAAGAGGGAGGAGAGGACGAATTTGATGGCTGGTGCGACGCCTCCGAATGTTATATGAGGATGGTGTTATTTTTATTGTTACTTCATACCTGTAGTTCACGGAGTTGATCGTCATCGCCAATGGTACAAGAATGCTCGCGGTGCTTGTTCTGGTTATATAATGTACTATGTAATTGTCGAAGAAATGACTGCATACATATGAGTCTATCTCCCACCATAACGAAGGCCACTCTTTTTAATATCTGCACTACGAAGCTGGTGCACCTATGCTTAGACCAGTTCCTCCGGCTTCTGCCCAGTAACAACAAACCTACACAACAGTCAGCTCTATCAACTCACATCCCCAAGAATACTTACACCTCCCAATAAGCATGGACTTTCAAATTCCTCATCTCAGCCCTAACCTCCGCAATAAACACCACTATCTCCTCCTGACTCATCCCAAGTCCCTGCCTCAACAAAAAGCTACTAATAGTCTCAAGATTCCTCTCAATGTTAGCAAGCGTCCAGAGCCCAATTTCCTTAAACTTTGGATCCTTGGGCCAAGTATTAGTAGGCCACTTAAACGCCCTTCTCGTGACGTTGACAAAGCCTGCTTCTTTAAGACGCTTTTCGTGGTTGACGCCTTCGTCGAAGGGACGGCCGAGGGCTAGGGCGCCTTTGGCGGTTAGTTCGTCCCAGCGGTGGAGGGGGGAGTCAGGCTTGAGGGTTCCGTCTTCGGATTTGGCGGGGAATACGGGGTCGATGACTTCGAGCCAGCCTCCGGGTTCCAAGTTGCTGGGTGCTGTTAGTGACGGGCTCAGAGGTTGGGGTTGGAGTGGTGTACTCGTAGCATTGGCGGATTAGTTTATCCCAGTCTGCTATGCTGCCGACCATGAGACGGACGAAGATATAGTCAAAGGGCTTAGTCCAAGTCCATTCCTTCTCGGCGTCGTCAATCTCGAAAGTACAGTTTGGAGGGACGCTAGATAACTATCAGCTCATTACCCAAGCTCTCAAGATTGGAAACTCACAAATCTGGCTGGATAGGAGCAATATCGATGCCAAAGACCTGACTCATTTAGCTATTTCTGCGAAGAACTTGTATCGAGTATATTACCTCGGCATGAGGATGTTCATCAGCTGCAATGTCAAGGTCAGCTCAGGTAAGTCATTCAGCCAGTATTTCTCTTACCAAACTCGACTGCCCAAATTCCCGTGCCGGTTCCAACATCAAGGACCCTCTTTGCTGTTTCGGCGTTGGGTGAGAAATATCGCTTTCCGCCGAATGTCAAGAGAAGTTGGTGGTTCTGGAGATCTGTTGCGTCATCAGCTTCGAATATCAAGGAGGATCCTGGACGGGTATACCCAAGCGTTCTGATTCATTCTGGCGGTATGTTAGTGAAGACTTGTATCGGAAAGAATGGGAGGCCGTGCCTGATCACTTGGGAGCCAATATTCTGTAATGTCAATTAGCATGAGATCAATCAAGTAGCCAGACTTGCTCACTCTCATCTTTATGATATCCGCGACCATTGATCATATGGTACTCGTAAATACTGGAGCGTAAGGACGCGGTCGATAACTCATCATCGGTCTTCAAACAGTCATTCAATTAGTCATAGTTGCCACCATGATGAAGCCTGAGAACTTACAACTCCAAGTGCTGAGTCGTTATCACCTGCTTCCTAATGGTCGTCGTCAACGCTAGCCCGCTTTTCCGTCGTCGTACTTACGAGAACAGCTTCTTCAGGGCTATCGACATCCTGTGGAGGTGATTGTTCTGCAGCTGGTGATGAACTCTTCGATTTATCATTCGCCATATTGTGCACATCAATGTTCTGTTAGTGATGATCGTGCAGACTGAGGGTTTGGATGCAATGATGAGAGTATGTGCGGGGTCATTGGTATTTGAGGCATGTTGACTGTTGGTTCGACCCTGGCACTTTATCCGTCCGTGGTCTGATTTGGGAATGAACCCTTGAAGGACGAGGTATTTACAGGCCAGTGCTGTGCCAGAAAGCGGCATATGTCACTGTATCATGCTTGCGTCACGCAATATTTCAGTGGAATACCCAATTTGAAGGCTTATATCCAAGCTACTGCCATTGGCCGATTGCTTAGAGGTAGTCCTGGCGCTCGAATATCCGAATAATCCATTTCGTTTCTCTGAATCGCATGTCAAGTCCGCCGTGAGGGGCTACCCAAAGATGACAGCTCGTTCGGTAGATGAATGTGAATGGCTGAAGTACACAGAGTGGTGGATCTCTGATGCTTAGTGCAAGGTTACATTCGCCAGTTGGATGCTTTTGATTCCGTGGGGATGGAAATCCTGCATCCGAGAGACAGGGGAGGACCAACAGCTGCAAGCCAGGGAACAGAAACAGGCGGGGTCAAAGCATGATTTATGAAATGATACTGGCGAGTCGTAATACTATCACTATTCAATCGCTATAAGAGCCCTGGTCCCGTAAGGCCTGCCTTCTTCTTCATGTATTGATAGGGCATAGCTTGTCGATATGTATTGAGGTGTAATATGTGCGCCAGCGATAAATGATTGCCTGTCCTCCAACACTTCTACCGACCCTCCCTGCCATCTACCCCATTTCCATTTCTCCTTCAACGTCTCTGCTCTCTAACTAACTATGGCGATGGCTGTAATCTAAAACGCAACAGCGCGCTTGAATGGCTGACCATTATAATCCTTCTGATCATCAAAGTCGTCAGCATTAACAGCAATGATCTTGACCCCATTCTCATCAAGGTAAGGATACTCATTATCCTTCCAAAAGTTGGCAATAGCATTCCCCTTGATCATAATCACATACGCCGTCCCACTAGACTCCCTAGCAAGAGCCTCTCCCATACGAGGAAACAGCTTATCCTGCTCAGCCCCCTCCTCACCGCACTCCTCAATCCAGTCGAGGTACTTGTTGTCGGCGAAGACTTTACCCCAGTAGTTGCCATCTGTGACCTTTTGCTCGGCAAAGGCTTGGGCCTGCTGTTGTGTGGCGCCGGCGGTGTAGAAGATTGTGTTTTCGCCGACGTTGGCGTTGTCGCGGATCCATTGACGGATGGTGTCGACAGAGGGACAGTCGCGGCGGTGGAGGGTGTTTGCTGGGGCTGCTAGGACAGTGGCTGGAGTGATGAAGGCGAGGGTGAGGGAGAGGATGTTTGAGAGTCTCATTTTGAATGGATTGGGAGTTGGATCTTGGTAAAGTTGGTGTTGTGATATGGGAGGGAATGAAGAGGGAGGCTATGATACTGTTGGCGTGTTGCCTTGATGTGATGGCGTTGGAATAGAGCAAACTGGAACCGTCTTTATAGTATTGCCAAGGCCCGCGTCTGGGAACTTGCCAGGCAAGACGGAGCCTTGTTTGACTGTCTTCGAACGTCCAAGCATCGTACCAAGGCATCATAGGGAGCCCTCTCGCATCCTTTCAAGTGCCCAGTTTGCCATCGGGCTCCATATCAGTCTGACCGCAGTGAACCCAAAAGTCCTTCTCCCAAGATCGAGATCGTTGACGATGAACTTGTTTTCTGACTGAGACAGATGCCATCACTATCACCATCACATTCACGAGAGTATAGATCAACATAACCGTCAGCATAAGTGGAATCTCAAAAAGTCAGCCTCGGGATGCCAAGTCGGTGGAATAATCCTCAATGCAAGGAGCATACCAAACGGAAGACTAATTTAGCCCCCGAAGGATCGATGTCAGCTCAGCTATGCCGATCTCTCCACGCCGCCCCCTTGATGATGGGGTCACCGCCCCGATGCCTCGCCGCGAATGACGTCTTCTCTAGGCAATCGATTCTTGCCGATCAGAAATCTCACGTAAGAAGCGCACAGCCTCATGTGATGCAGGACGGGCTGTTGCCACGTCTCATGACAAACGAAAGTACTCGTCGATCATAAAGACTTCCGAAGGATGAGATGAGAAAGGACTCAGACCTTGCAACTCACTACACCTCACAACCAAGAACCCATCATTTCACACCGCAAATATGACAGACTCGCTCAAAGATCAGCTCCTGGCTCTGGCCACAACCGGAGACACCAACAAAATAAGAACCCTCCTCTCCACCAGCGAACAACGCCCATCAAAAGAAACTATCCAAGAGGCGTTGACAACAGCCGTCAAGAACTACCAATACGATGCTGCACACTTCCTCTTGCCAAGGTGCGGCTCCGCCCCTCTCAACGAGGAAACCGTACGAGCTGGTGTCAACACCGGCTCCATTCCGCTTATGCAGGCCCTGCTCACTAAGGATCCATCTGCGATCAACATGCAGTTCGACATGCGGGGAACACCTCTCATCGTTGCATGCCAGGGCAGACAGCACGTTGACTTTCTTCGATTTCTTCTTGAGGCTGGCGCGGATCCTAATCAGGAACCTGATGCAGCTGCGTATCCGCTTGCGTTGGTTGCAGGGCTGTACAAGGATACTGCGGCGGTTGATCTGTTGTTGAAGTATGGTGCTAAGATTGAGGGCTCAGGTGCACTTGGTGCCGCGGCTAGGAGGGGGAACGAGGTTATGATGCGGTATCTACTTGAGAAGGGGGCTCGGCCTGAGAGGGATGGTACCTCTATGGGAACTGGTGCATCGCCTCTTTGCGTGGCTGTCAAGGCTGGACATGTTGGCGTAGCTAGAATATTGATGCAACATGGAGATGACCCTAGTACTGCTGACGGTACTGGTACTTCAGCTATCGAGATTGCTAAGCAGTTGCAGCGGGAGGGCAAGGTTACGTCAGAGATGGTGGAGGCTCTGCAGGGCAAGTAGAACGTTACGTCGTCAGCAGAGTACCTAGTCAGAGAAACAAGCATATACTTCCAGTAATGGATACATTTTTCAATGCCTATAATTCGCGACTTAATTGCCTCACTGAATCGGTGAGGTTCAATAGTGATGAACGTCATACTGATGTCTGCACAGTCTGGCGGTTTTCAGCTGTAAGCGCCAAGAAAGCATTTGATCCATTCACGCTCATACTCTGACATGCAGGTCTGAAATGAATCATGTCTTGGTATGCCCATGACTCAGTAACACTAAGGAATCGAGATGGAAGTCTGCAAAGAAACGTATCATTATCTCACTGCCGACAAAAGTCCATCCCATTCCTAATTTGGATGAGCCTATACGCTTACCGGTGAAGACAAGGCACCAGCGTTCCATTGGCACATCGGCTCGTAAGGTGTACTGTACAGCCCACCAAATTGCCGATGATCGTCGCCCTACGCGCCGAAGGATTACGCCGGAGGATTTGTTACGCTTACTATAGCGGGCCGATCCATCTCCAATGTGACTAAACTTTAACCCCACGCGGCTCATGCCTGATGAACTTTTGAACTGCGCTAGACCCCACGTGGTCATCAGACGTCTAAATGTCACGGCTGATCCTTCATGTAAGCCGTTGTAAGACATGTGAGTGGGTAGTTGGGGGCTGGAATGCTGCTAGAGACTGCGGCATCGTGCGATCGAGGGCCAAGGCTGACAGTCAATGACTTGATCATGGCATCGGATGGATTTGGTGACAGTCATCATGGTACTTCTTACGGAAAGTGGCTGGTAATGCATCTGTAGCCAGGTGTTTGGGTGGTGATCAATTGCATCATCTGACAAATGAATCAAGGGAAACAGTGAGGTCAATGGATGTAGTTGGACGGTAAGTAGGTATATAGAGGTTATCGTCTTCAAACATTAAAATATACAGACATCTTAGACAAAGCATCTTATCATATACCTTCAGAGACAGAAGTTCTACACATCAAACACCATACACCATAGACTACAATTTGCACACAAGCATATAACCTCAAAGCAAACGGGACATTCAAAGGCTCATCAACCTGAACACTATCAAGTCTCACCAGCAACTCAACATGAAGTTCACAACCATCCTTTCCATCACCTCCCTCGTTGGCCTCAGCCAGTCCGCCGCCATCCACATGAGCCGCAACCCCTCGTCCTCCCTCTCCACCCGCCAAGACCCAGCATGGTCCTTCAGCGTCTATCAAAGCAGTGAGAGATGCACCGGTGCCCGCGACACCTACAGCGGCGACGGAACCCAGGAGTGTACCCAGGGAATCCGCAATGGTTCCTTCGGAAGTTACACGACCGGCGAGATCAGCGACAAGTGCTCGGTGTATATCTACAACAATGATAACTGTGATGATGGGGGTATTATTGATATCTTGACGAGTGCGGATCCCGAGGGTTGTTTGCAGCCTCAGCTTGAAGTCACTGGCGTTGCGAGCTTCCGCGCGCAGTGCGGGTAATATTTAAAATATAGTATTGACTAGGTAACATATTATATATCATAGCTCAAAATAGTGGATAAGAAAGTGTTTGCACTTTTCCTAAAATTAGTGAAATCCCCAGTATCTCTACCTGACTTGTGGCCAGGCATTTGATAGTACTTTAGAATATAGGATCCTGGTAGTCAAATAGGAGTCGTAAGACAAATATTAGACAAAACCAGGCTGGCTTTCATCGAGTGGGACGAGGGGAGTCGGGCGGTTATTCTTGGGCCAGATGATCTTGCATGATCTAAGTTTCCGTACCAGAGCTCGGAGGCTATGGGTATGGATGCTAGGACATCGACTTAGCAAAGATATTCTGCAAATTCATTCTCAGTCTCCGAAGTCACTGGCCTTCTCGTTGATACCCGAGCATCTCACGGGGATACCGTCGAACCTCCCGTACCAAGTCGAAGAACGCCGCATCGACTTGGAAGGTAGACTTGGCGTCTAATTCGACGAATTTGCAACCAAGTTCGTTTGCTAAGGATTCACCTTCCTGAGTTGCCACTTCTCTCAACGAATCCCGGGAGCCCCTAATGCCAACCATAACCATCGGGAAGTGATCCTTGTCCTTCTGCCTGAAGACCTGATGATAGTAAGGCGTAATTTCTTCGAAGCTCCGACGGCTCATGACACTGTAAACTAGCATAAAGCCTTCTCCTTCTCTCATGTACTGCTGTAATAGTGCAGAGTACACTTCTTGCCCAGTTGTGTCAATCACGTCGATGAAAGCAATCTCGTTGTCAATGAGGCATGACCTATGATATATGTGTCTCTTGTAGGGGTCAAATTGATCGCGAGAATAGGGCTTCACGAACTGTAGCAACTGTCAGCTTCAGTCAAACTACCAAAGAGTAACATGTGTCGACTTGCTTGAATAGTAAGATCACTTTTACCACATCCTCCTGCACCCAGCAACACCAATGAATACTCCGTCTGGACCTTGTCCTGATACCTGTAAGGCGGGACATAGGGTTGATTTTGAAGCTTTGCTCTTTCAGCTTGATGTATCCATTCCGTAATCCTTGTTTCAGAACCAAGACTAAAGCAGATACGGCATTCTGTTACATCGTCCATCCACTTGATTTCGCAACGGTTGAATTCTTGTCTGTGTTAACTCAATCTAAAAGAAGTCCTTGTAATAAGCTTTTACCTTGTTTAGATGATATAGGTACTTGTTGTATTTGTATGAAAGTCTTTGCAGGAATGATTCGAGTGATGGATAGCCGGGTTCTGAGGGATTCCGGGCGAGGAAGCTTCCCATATCCCAGCATACCTCTTCGTCGGCCGCTTGGGAACGATTCTGCTGCTTGTACAATCCCCTTTTGAAAGAGATAGAGCTGGATCTGGTAGGTAAGAGAATTAGTAAAATACTAACTATAATTCACATTAACAGTAACAAGCATACCCTTTCTTGTCTGGTTTCCATTATATCCACTTTGTCAAACATCAAGAGTTTGCCTAGTCCCAAAATGGCCTTATTTGTCTCGTAATCTTGGTCATTACACAGTGCAGCTTTAGCACGATTGAGTTCCTGAGTACTATTGGACTTGTCAACAGCCTTTTTAACCCATTTAAGACACCTCTTTGCTGAGTCTATGTGATCAGGTTTATGAAGTCCATATTGAGTAATTTCCTGGATACAATTAGTGCCGTAAATGGAGAGAAATATGCCGTCATACTTTGAGGAAGGCATCGTATTTATCTAGTTGCTGAGCGGGAAGGCCCAGTATTGTTAGAACGTCGCCTAATTCCTGACGCTCAACATCCTGAACATCGGCCAAGAACAATGTAGCTCTGACAATTGATTTAGACTCTGCTTGTCCCGTGATGAGAGCGGCATAATAAGTCCTGGAATGTAATGCCCATTCCTCGAAAGGTAATTGCCAACTTTGCTGTGAGCACGGTTTCGAAGCCAACATTTCGGCTTTTATCAAAAACTGTCTTTGAACATTGATGAGTTGGCCGACGGTCGCAAACAAACGCTCAAAAGTATCCGTGCGAAGGTTGCGCACCGATCTGATGTCCTTGACATTTTCGAAAAGGGTTTCCAAACGTTTGAGATAGAGCCTCTCATCGCAGAGGAATGCATCCACGGCCAAACTTGCGGGGTTAGGCTCTACAGCAAAGATATTCGGAGCAGATTCGAATACGATCGCTTGAATGACACCGGCTTTAGTTAGGCTTGCTAGAAGGAGCTGCACTAGGCTGATAACCTTCTATTGCATTAGTCATCCGTTCGACTTAAATAGTATAAGGTATATGCAGTACCTTCACATGATATGTAGTATCGTCGAGTAGAATGTCGGTATCAGAGACGAGTTGGGATGGGGGGATAGTCGGGCATTTCATGCAAGCCTTAACAAACTCGGTGATCGCAAGCTTTGATACCTCGTCGGATGGGTTAGACGCCATTAAGTGTTTCCATCTTTCGTGATATGAACTGTCGAGTTGATCGAACAGCATCAATAGTGGAATCCCGAGCCTAAAAATAGAGATTAGGTTGGAGAGTGGATTTTCATCCCGGGAGGATTCCCGCTGCTGGAATTGCGAGAACCAGCTAAACTGCGATAACTGAAGTTGCACTTCAATACAATCATGGTAGATAGATCTCGTGAGGATAGTTGAAGCAAGTAAAGCTGTAGGTTGGATAGTTTCTTGCCCAAAATTGTAATGCTGCGGATTCGAGATGTCCTCAACGTACAACGGAAGTGCTAGGACGGAAATGTGAGATATGTCACTCAGACTGATTCCGGATAAGCTGGACCATGCGTGGGTGCGGGCGACAGAGCTACGGGCTGAAAAGTCCATGGTATCTCTCTTCGCTTGGCGGTAAACACGAGACAATTTCAGATCATTCTCAAAGTCAAATTCAAAGAGAGAGGACCGGTGACACGACGTAGCCTCCCCTGTCTGCGCGTCAATATCATTCGTGGACTGAATTGTTGCCCGGCGATGCGACATTGCATCGATAGTGTTTTCCATACCCATCATCCTCCTTGATAGATCAGTGTTGCCTCTGAGCAGTAGATCTACTGTTGTAACCAACTGCTGCTGACTTTCTTCAGCTCTTGCTTGAGAATCGCTATTCGTGTTCAGTGGTTTACTTATACTCAACAAAGTATGGGAAGTGAGCAACTCACCTCTGCAGAATACTCAAAATGCAGACAATAGACGACTTAAATGCCCGCAGTCTGTGAAGTATGGTGGTCAAGGAACTCTTCTTCCGAACCCACTGGATCGGCGTCCACAGGCTCCCACCAGGGCTGCTGGGTTCAAGTGAAGGGAGCGTGTGTAGGACTGCTAAAAGCTCGGAAAATATCTTGACTCCATCAAAAAGCACTGCCGTTAGCTGATCCACCTGGATCAGGGACGCGTATCTCACATTAGCGGCCGAGAAGTTACTGATGAGCTGTTCTAGCCCAGTGACGATAGTTTGCGTCGCAAGAGCTTCAGAGGAGACTTCAGCCGCAATCACGGGCGCGTCTTTTGCTGCAGTTGTATATGGGCGGAGAATCTTGATGACCTCTCCTGCAGCTGTCGCAATCCCCGCTACGGAGGCAATCACGCTCAGTGGATCCATCTCAGATGCTTGAGTAGAGCGACAGATGGAGCTGATGATGCGGGAGTAAGAATTTGCGATAGGGACATTGCTGGGGGGTTGAAATAATAGAGGCGGCTGTGCAGCTGAAAATCTGCCTTGGCAGCCACACGCCACAGCCAGTATCATAAGGCTGTGCTAGGGGTTAAAGAACAAGGATTACCCAGCAGCGTGTTCCAACGCTTTGCTGCATTCGCAAACAACAGCTATTATAGTCATGAACTATTGTAAAGTATTTAGAATTGCTGTATTATATAACACTTTCTGTTATTACGATATATCGACTACGCGAGGTTGGTGATTACCCAGTTGCTGCCTTATCTTACCTGCATAACGCCACCAGCCTGAAGGTCAGCCGCAGCACAATCGTAAAATGAACGTTTGCCCGCTTCACCTTGACCAGCCATGACGCATGCTTTCTTGGAGATGCTTCTAAAAAGATCCTACTGTAGACCTACATGCACGTAATTCGTGTCAATAAAAAGGCTAAACCAGCCCGCAGGAGCTCTGTTTGCCCAAGTTAGTTAGTATGAACTAAGAATATCTTGCCATGAGAGTATGGGACTGTTGCGTCTTTATAAACGCAGCCTATTAGTAGATTGACATGCAAACATCTAACTCAGCCTAACTCTTATTACATCTCTGAAGCAGCTGTGAATTGTGATATGCCAATACCATCTTCACAATTCCTAACAGCGTCTCTTGAGACATACTTGAACTCTGTCCTAACACTCTTAAGATGATCTTGACCCTTACAAGGGCATGTCGTCGAAACACCGAACTTGTTGATGGCTTGTTCTAAGGCGTCGAGACTAAACCCGTGATATGGACGGCTTGGTAGGGGCTTCAGGCCACTTTGGCAGAGTTCTTGGTCGATGTACCCGAGTTGAGCATACTGACACAGTCGGCTGTACCCCCTGTTACTCACGTTGGTGACACGGTTCAGACTGTCCCAATGCTTCCGAATGCCTTCAATAAAAATATGGATCGAAGAAATCCTTGACTGTTCGATGCCAACTGTTGGACCCCGTCAGATCTTCAGTCTAATTCATGTATCCCTTTTCACTTACCAACAACTTGGTAGGGTATGGGTAGCCCAAGTGTAGGTATTGGACCTCGACTCGTATGGATTGCAACCTCGGTTAATGAACGGAACCTCTTTTTGTCAGAAAAGACCCAGGATATCGTCAGTTTCAGTAGTAACTCTCTCGAGTAATAGGACTCGATCATCTCCTCGTCAAGATTTGAGATCCATGTCTCTGCCCATAACTCCACTGCCTCGTGGCAACCATAGTAGTCCACTAGTACAGCGACTTTTGCCAATGTCTCAAGTTCAATTGTCCGAGGGACTTCCCGTGTTTTGTGATGCAATATTCTCATTAGCAAGAGAAAGGCTTCGCCGTCCCAGTCATTGGCTGTGACTGCCCATTTATATCCAGGCTCAGGTTGTGTTTCTTCCCAATCACCAGATAATGACTTTTTGAAATAGGCAGATGTGTTTATCAGAATTGCTGACGAAACCCTAAATCGCATGTCCAAGGGCTCTGGTTTATCTTCGGCTAGCGACGAGTCATCAGCCAATGTCTCGTTTGGATGATTGTGAGACTTCCTTAGAACTATAGAAGACTCGTGGCGTTTTGGCACTTCCGTCTGATGCTCAGGTAATGCATTAAGCCATTCGTCTTCTGTATTGTGCATCGCAAATTGTGCACCAGAATTGCGTAGTATCAAAAGCGTGTCACCACCTTCTTGAACCTCGTGTATGTCGGAAATGGCCATGATATGTAGCGCTATGAATATAGCCAACCTGTCTATGAGGAACAAAATGCACCTTGAATCGGATAATGTAATATTATTGTTGCAGAGTAGAAAAGGGTTAACAATGGCATACGTGGTATACTGGTTCAACAGTCGGTGTTCTTACCCCGCACAACAAACCGTGAGAGCACGTGCCTTGAGCTGAAGATGGGCTACAAAACTTGCTTGATTCAGTGGTCATTGCTGAAATTGAAAGTGCTGGGATGGCGCGTAACCCAGACATCTTATTCGTCACGCGATATCTCACACAGCCTCAAGGCGGAGTGCGGGGCTGGCTGGCAGTGCCTGACAAAATATCTCTGTTTGACTCCCCTTACCCTTCCTCCGACTTCTCATCCTCCTCATGAGGAATGAGCTTGAGTGAGACGCACCAGGCTGCCATCATTTCCAGCGTGAGCGAATGGAGGTGACATTTGGCGCCGTTGGGGATTTCATCTCTATCGGTGTGCTCATCAAGGATTTCATCGAACTGCTCGATGACAGTCGAGGCTCAGCTTGGGAGTACAACTCGTTGAAGCAGCAACTTACCTTTCTTCGACTGAACTTGGACCTCGCAAAACGATCCTACGATGAGTACTACAAGGCTCCCCAGTTCCACGACATTCGGAACATGCTGGAAAGCGTCGTTGATGAGGCAGAGAGACGACTAGAGGGCATTGCTGTCAAGGTGCAAAGGGTACACATCAACACTGTCTGAAGGCTCGACTGAGAGGAGGATAAAAAAGGTTGCAAGAAAGGTACAATGGAGTCTTGAAAAGAAGGAGACGGAAAAGTTCTTGTTGGACCTTCATCGGTACACATCCATCATCCAGTCATTGCAGTTTAATGCATTTGCGTAAGTATCGCTCATCACAAGCTGGTCCCTATGTTTAGGCTAACTCGATCCTCAAGGCGTTTAATGGAACGCAACTTTAACAGTAGCCAGAAAGACCAAAATGATACCCAAGAACTTGTGAGCAAACTTCAAAAGGACTTTAGCGATCGATTCGCTAGCCTTGAGGACGAACTGAGAGCTGTGAAAACCATGTCGGGTAACACGCAACAATGCCTAGTTGACATTGGTATGGTTATCACCAGGCGACTCGATTTAGTCACACAAACAGTCAACTCTCTGGGTGTTGCTGTACTGCGAGGTGTTTGGGGCATGTCTTACCTTGGGACATCCGTGTTGTCTTTGTTATCCACCATGCACACCAACATCATAGGTCGTCTCGAGCGCCCTCCGCATATGGGCCCTTATTTCACGTTTGAGGATTATCTGGGTGTTGACTCGATCATATTGCTTAACTTTGTGGATTCTTGGAACACCTTCGAGGGATCTTTACATGGCAAGTTCAAGGGTAGAAAGGGCGGCAGAAGAGTGGCCCAGAATCGATTCCTCCTGCAGGATCATCAAACCGGAGACGAGATTGATCGAGATACTCATTGGAGCTTGGCTATCACACCGGGGTCTCGGATCAACATGAGCCTCATTTGTGAAGTCAAGGAGGATGAAGATGAAGCCCAATCCCTCAAGTGTCCTTTTCCATCCTGCGGAGAAATGTGTGAAGGTGTTATAGGGACTGTGATTCAATGGTGGGTCCTACCCGATATCCTCACAACGCTGTAACCATCCGTGCTAACAAAGTCATAGCCCCTCATGCCAGCAACTGTTTCGAAAGCTGCCAGGCATGTCTGACGATGAAGACCTTCCTGTAGCACCGAATGCTCCCGATTCGGGAATTAGTGATCCAAGCTTGCAGTCGGGAAGTGACTCGGCTGAGCTTGGTCAGTCTCGCAAGAGAAAGGGAACCCCTCTAGACAAAAGAAGAGCCCTACGGGCCAAACGGAAACAAACAGATGTGCGTAATACAGGTTCTGACTCGGACGACGCCGACTTGACAGGGATCAAGCGAGTGACTGTATTACCAATATTGCGGCTTGCTATACGACCGATTCCACCTCCTTCCCAGACAGAGCAAAGCTCCGAGGTCTCAGAACAACAGGAAAAGAGCTACAGCTTGGATGATATCAATGAGAATGTCAGCGTTGAATCGCCAGCGAGCACCATCGAGTCACAACCCGGGGGCAAGACTAAAAGAGTGTCGGAACTACAATCTGAGTCTGAAGTAGAACAACTCGGATCTGGAACTGCCTACATGAGCGGCATGCCGTACCGGAAGAGTGACGGCCACAACGACTATCCATATGATAAGATTCCTGGCCCAGGCGCATATGTTTTTGATAGCGTGCTGCCGGGTGGTTTCACGTCCAAAGATCCTCGAAGGAGGTACCCAGCCACATGTGTCCCGCAAAGGCCCTCAACACCTCGGTATACGGGATCTAAGGAGGCGAAGAAACCTGCGAGAAGAAAAAGACCAGAGATCCGGAAGGCAACAGAAGCAGATGCAAAGAGACATAAAATCCCCGCTGGATATTCCTTGAAGCACTGGGATCCAAGTGAAGAACCAATCATGCTCCTGGGTAGCGTTTTCGACGCCAATTCCTTTGGGAAATGGCTTTATGACTGGTCTGTATACGCTCACGGACCTTCAACACCAACATCGGACATGGCGGGAGAACTGTGGCTACTACTCATCCAACTGTCTGGAAAATTGAAGAGAGCGGAACAAGCAGCAGATAGGATCAAGTCAGTAGACTCTAAGGAGTTGGTGCTCGATTTCATCGAGGCTGGGGAGAGGCTATGGACGAAACTACTGTCGCTGCTCAAGAGGTGCGAGGCTCCCATGTTGAAAGCATACAAGCTCAAAGAAAGGCAACCCAAAACCACAGTTCAGAATCAGGGCGGCGATGAAAAGAAAACTTCACAGCAGGTCAAGACGGAATCCGATGGTTTGGACAAGGAATTTGAAAAGACGTCAGTGGCTAGCGAGGGGGGGAATAACGAAGAGACGGAAAAGATGAAGCGGGATGTCGATAAGAACGCTGGTGTTGCATTCGTTGAAACGATTTTTGGTAAAGACAAGGAGTTGGAACGAACTGAGCGGTTGATGCAGAACCTTCGACTTTACAACCTGAGGTTCGACGCCAATTGCGAGAGTATAATAAGAAACCCAGGGGAGAGCTAAAGCTTAGTTGTTTCCTACCCGGGACCTATAAATAAAGATATTAGAAGTAATAATTTCAGTAGACGCTATGCATGAGAGTGATAGGGCGGTTAACAAATGTTTATTCTCTCATTAGGTATAGAATAAACTTGACTGGCCTCACAGTATCTGCTATGTAAAATAAGAACTTCAAATATTGCGCGCTTGTTACACTGGTTTAGATTTGGAAAGAGACAAATATCTAGACAAAACATCGTTCACAGTAGCAAACCAACCGCCAATTTATTTGACATCTGCCATCGACCGAGGCAGTTGAAAGATTCACATGCCACTCCAATTGGCTACAAGATCAAAACAAAACAACAGTGCCGAAGGCCGAATCCACGAGACCCGGGGACCCCAGATTCTCCAGAACGATCCCACGCGCACCAATCACACGAAACCTCGCTAGTCAATGTAAGGGGAGCGCCCCGGACCTAGCCCTTAGCGCGTGGAGCTTCCACCGGCACATGACGCGGGGAAAGACTCTTGCGCGAGGTGTCGATTGGTGCGCTACCTTGCAGACCCAGGAACATGACGATTTAGGTAAATCGGACGAGTTTAGAAGAGGGCCATTGGTGCGTCAAGATGAAGCTTCAAATTTAGGTGGACTTTACGAGTCTTGATTAGGTTGGGCTGAACGGTGGCATCGGGATAGCTTAGAGTTTAGAGCACTTTTGGAAATGCAACGTCGGATCGGGAAATGGTATGTTGTCATGATGCCAAGATATTTAAACAGACATTCGTCCGCTCTCTTGATGTTCATCAGATCACTTCATCCATACATTTCACACCATTCTCATCATCATGCTTGGCATCAAGGCTTCCCTGTTATTATCATGCTTGGCTCTCCTCAACCCTGCATCATGCAGGGCCATTGAGGAGCGGGCCGTGGCGGATCATGCCGTTACGTTCCAGACCATTTACAAGCCTCCCTCCAACTACAACACTCCCAAGACTCTTTACGGACGAAACGTCCAGCTTGCTGATGGAACCATCCTAGCTACTTGGTCAGTCATCCGGATCATCCGGTATACTATTTACTAACGTAGAACAGGGAAAATTACAGTCCTGAACCACCAAAGGTGTACTTCCCCATCTACCAGAGCAAAGACAAGGGCTCAACCTGGGCGCCTCTGTCCAACGTGACAGACACCAAGAACGGCTGGGGCCTCCGCTACCAGCCCTTCCTATACGTCCTGCCCCAAGCCATCGGCAACCTCGCCAAGGGAACTATCCTCCTTGCTGGAAATAGTATCCCTACCGATCTCAGCAAGACCAAGATCGACCTCTACGCTTCTACCGACAGCGGCAAGACGTGGAAGTACATCTCCAACATTGCCACCGGAGGAAAAGCCGTTCCCAACAATGGCGAGACCCCCGTCTGGGAGCCTTTCCTGATGGTGTATAACAACAAGCTTGTTTGCTACTACTCTGATCAGCGCGATCCCTCGTATGGTCAGAAGTTGGTTCATCAGACTTCCAGCGATGGTGTCACCTGGGATGCTGTCGTCAACGATGTTCGAGGAACTGCTTACTCTCAACGTCCCGGCATGACAACCGTCGCTAAGCTTCCCAACGGAAAGTGGATGATGACCTTTGAGTACGGTGGAGGCGCTTCACCCAATAACGCTGCGTTCCCTGTTTACTACCGCATCTCCGACTCGCCTCTTACTTTTGACAGTGCGTCCAACCAGATTCTCACTGCCGGTAGCCGTGCGCCTAGCTCCTCGCCTTATCTGACCTGGTCACCTTCCGGAGGATCTAGTGGATCTCTGATTGTTACTGCCAACAGCGACAATGGTATTTACATTAACACGAACCTTGGCGCTGCGGGCTCTTGGGTTTACTATGACATTCCCCAGCCTGGTGCTTATTCCCGACAGGCTATGGTTATGGATAACCCTGATTGGCTGTATGTCATGAGTGCTGGATACCTCAATGGTGATAACTGGGTCACCGATAGTGTCTTTAAGCTTCCCAACCTGTCTTAAGAACGTTAGAGCTAGTTCTTCTGCCAGGGAAATAAAGACAAGTTAGCCTGTGGTTGGCGATAGTTGATTCATGAATCATGAGAAACATTTTCATCACCGAAACAACGAAATCTCTGTACATGACCCCATTGTAGTTTCTCGTTTGAGATGTAGCGCCTTGGCATTAGTCGGTCCATGGCCTGACTTCACGACCAACGGCAGAAATAAAACTAATTTATCGCTAGCATTTCCTGAATTGAAAAGCCAACTCTCCACTTTGCGGAAAACTCGGCGATATTCTAGGCAGAAGCCCACTAACTTAAATGCACGATAATCTCTTCAATGAACAGCTGTTATGAGGTGAAGAGCTTAAGATAAAAAGGTTTGCTCTCGTTCAACTGTCTCATCTGTCACGTACCCTCCTCCCCCCTCTTTATCACGTCACATTACGCCAGTCTGAGTATGAAGATCTTTAATTATATTATATATTTTGCCCGCTATGTCTGGGAAACGTTCAAGTCAACATGCAATATCTTCAAGACAGTTATGTTGTTTATGCTTCCATTCTACGCTCTCACAGTATTACTCGGACTCATCCAAGGACCCATCGTTGTCCAATGGTATGAAGGTACCATGAAGGAGCTAGCTCGCCTCCTTGTTAATAACCTCTATGACATCAAAATACTTGAGCTTGTTGGCGACGCCGCTGACTATAGCTTCGTTGATAGTTTTAACCCAGTGTATGGGATATCGCAGATCCAGAGCCCGCTCAATTGGATTTCTCATCTGGGACTCAAAAGACCTAGGGACTGGAGCACAAAGGACGTTCAGAACATGGCAAGCCTAGACGATCTGTATCGGAGGAAGCCTGGTCTCTATTCGGGGAGCGAGCCTTGGCAGCAATGGGTATATCTGTCGGCGCAGATGGAGCCATGGAGACAGCCTGATGGGCCTGTGCTTCACGATCCATGGGACCAGGCCCTCCTCGAGGTTCTGGAACACAAAGATAAGCATGAGAATTTGGGTCGGTCAAACTTCCACTATGTGTCCTGCCATAAGAGCTTCTTGTGCGGGTCGTGGCGCGTCACTGCGCCGGCACTATTACACTTCTCCGTCAACGCGACGGAAGCAAAGGACTTTGACAAGGAGGGGAAATGGCCATATCATGAACCAGTCTCTGTGCGAGTATTTGAGCTACCCTTACAAGAAAGGATCATCCCCGGTACATTTCCCAGCTACTTTGAGCAAATCCGCTCTCTCACTGCAAGCAACTCAACCTTCTGGACGACTAGAGAGACGTACTATTATCTGGAACAGGTTCAAACACAAGCACTGGCAATGTTGAAGCGACTTGAAAAGAAATATCCTTCGTCTTACGGTTTCCTTGTCAAAGCGGAAAAGAAATGGACAAGCCTATGGGATATGCAAGACACACTGCTGATCAGTGATTCTTATCTGATTTCGTTTGCATGCACGGCAATTCCAACATACTTGTTCAAGTACGTGCTGTCACTCTTTGAGGGTGCAAAGAAGCCCGGGGGCTCTGGAACAGAGGATAAGAAAAAAGATCCTTTAGCGCAGGGTCTTGAGCAGTTTCTTGGTGCTTTAAGCGATAAAGATAAAGACAAGTGTGGGAAGACATCCCGTGGCGAGAGAGTGCTGAGAAGGATTGAAGCAGAGCTTGCGAAAGATGATTGGAATACCCCCGAGAAGATTATGAGAGATATTAATGGTGCATTGGAGCTAGATAAAGATGAGAAGGTCAAGGGTTGGCGATAAAGGATAAAGCTTTTACCTTTGGGCATATTAGGCAGTAGCAGCAAAGTAATAAAGTGCAATAGATATCACGAAGACTTGAATGTCGGTGGGATTCTACAGTAAATAAGAATTCCTTAGAGAATCAGCATATGGTTATTAGTGAGCTCCTACAAAATCTGGTGTAGTATCCCTTTACCGTTACATCATCTACAAAGTCCCTCAGTATTTAAAGCGTTCCTGCCGCATGGCTACCGTTTGCGTAGTTGACTACGAATTCCTCAAAGAGCCTTTCAGCAGTTGAATAGTCTTCCCAAGTGCCTCCAAGCCTTCTTGCTTCTCCTTGATCTCTTTTTCCATCTTCTTATACTTTTTCACCATCTCTGCAACGAGGAATTCGTCATTTGACACTTCATCATCTTCAACCCTTGGTCTCTTCTTCAACCCATTGACTCTGGAAGCTTCATCCGGTCCGATGTCTTGGCGATGCTGAATGCTAGCTGAGGCTGAGGTTGATGTTGATGTTGACCTTGGACACGATTGATCGCCGCGTCGGCTAAGTTCTTCCTGGTTATGCCTACAGTTCTCCAGGTGTCTTTTTAGATGTGCCCTCCGCTTGAAAGGCTTCCCATCGGACCTCTTGCATCCAGTATTAGGACATAGTAGTGATTCCTCCATGCTTGTTGCATCTTTGTGTTTCTCTGCTCGATGTCGGCTTAAGGTGAAAGGTCTTGCAAATGTCTGTTGGCAATCTGGACACGCAAAGCGACTTTTGGTTTCCTCCGCCCTGCGATATCCGTTTAGCACATGTTTTCTCATCCAGCGCACAGTGTACTCACTCATCCGAGTTGATCGTTCGATGGTTGTAACCGCTACTGCCAGCACTACCTGTATCATCCCTCTCCCCACTATCACCGGTATTGATGCGAACCCTCAGAGTTGAGTCTTTCGTAGCGGCCGCTGGTAATATCTCGGCCGTATCTTGTGCCGCCAGTTCCAAGCTTTCCGAATCACCACGAAACGTCATGTCCGGAATCAGAAAGTTTGGATCTTGAGGAGTGTTTTGGGCAAAGGTCAGTGGGTAGATCAGGTCATTCATTAACTGAACTATCATATTTAAAATTATTATATATTAATCTTATAAACTTAATCAGCCCTATATTCTCTTAGCTATTAAAGCCTCTAGTTATTTAGATATAACTTACCTTAGTAAAAGTATTAATACTTTAACTTTTCTAGCTTAAATAATTTAATT
>JAAQRH010000079.1:0-50016 GCA_013186785.1 Fusarium pseudonygamai
TGGGTTGACGTATCGGGCGTGCACAGTTGTATACATCTGGCATATCATCTGGAGGAGATCAAAATACGCTTTGATCTGCAGGGTTGAGATATAGATGGTCTCAATATCGAGATCATTGAGCTTCAGCATACCCCTCTGCGCGGCTTCCTGGCCGATGGCAGTGGCATCAGTGTCGAAGTTCTTTACCTTAGTTTCAATGATGACTTTGACCATGGTTGATAGAGCATTGAAGAAGGTAGTGAGCTTGCTGATCTGAACCTTAAGCTCGACAAGGATTGCGATACATTCAATCAAGATCTCCTTGACGCGCTCAAGGGCTGCGCCAGCAATCTCGATGCCCTTGAGCTTAGTCTGAATGCCAGTCAATCTCTTCTGAACTTCCGCAGCAGCTTCGACAGCCTTGGTGTAGTTGGCCTGGGCGGTCTCAAGGGCCTTTTGATTGAGGGCGAGCTTCTCAGTAGCAGTGTTGAGGGCGGCAGTGACGGCACTGTTGTCCTTCGTATCCATAGATATGTTCTTCAACTTGGGCGCGTTGGAGGAAGATCCAGGAAACGACTTAGCCGTAGCCTCAAGTTTAGTGACAGTGAGCTTCGCCTTGGTGATTGTGTCTTGCCACCTCTTGATATCAGCTGGATCTGTCTTTGCCGAGCTAAGTTTCTGCTGATTGGCGACCTCCTTCTTGATCTCCTCCACAATAGCGATACTGGCGTCAAAAGCAGTGGCAAGCTCAGTGCTAGGCTCGGTATTGCCTAGCTTCGCAGACTTCTGTTGCATCTCGAGGTTGCTAAGAAGCCAGGTAAGGCCCTCGGTACCGGATCCTTGCTTCGATGTCTGGTCCTTGAACTTTGACCAGTCGGGGGTTTTGCCCTCCCCAGCAGTAAGGTAGGTCAAGAGCGTAGTCATGAAAGGAGCAAGGAGAGGAGCAGCGACGTATGCAGGGTCAGTGTCGGGAGTTGCGTCGTTGAACTGAAGGGTTGCTCCGCCACTCTGAGAGCCCTGGCCGCCGCCGAGTAGGGCCTGGGCCACAGGTGGTGCGCCGGGGGCGTTGAGAGCACCCTGGCGACCAACTTGAGCCAGCCCGCCTACGAGACCATTGACAGCTGACATGGGATTGGCAGCATTAACGATGGCAGGCAGGGCCTGGGCAATAAGCGATGGACCTGCCGAGGTGATAGCAGTCAAAGCACCCATGGCACAGGTCTCCCAAGCTGCGAGAGGACTTTGTTAGCATTGAATGAGATAGTAATGGGCGGGAATAGGTCCACCTACCAGATGGGACAGCGTCGTTGGCGGCCTGGAATGCCGCCTCCTGCTTGGCGAGGGACTTCTTCATCTCTTCAGAAGCCTTGTCGGCCTTGTCAAGTTCCTTGTTTGTGTAACTTGCCTCAATTTCAGCCTTTAGCTTCGCCGACAGGTTGTCTTGTGACTCCTTCTCAGTGGTACCATGCTTCTGGACAGAAGCCTGATGGAACTCAGAAACAGCTAAAAGCCAGGTTTCAAAAGCGTCCTCAGTCTCCTGAGCGTATTTCAGGCAATTGTTAGACATCCTTCGCAGCTTCGTAAGTTCGTTTGTCAGGTTCCGCTGAGTATCCGGAAGACCCTGGAGGGCCTGAACGGTGCGAGTGACTGTCTGTATGAGCTCAGAAGATGTGCCAGCGATAGCTGACATGTTACTTCCCGCAATGCGAAACGCTTTGTCGCCCGCTGATGCAACGTATACGAGACAGGCCCTGAGAGTAGGGTCTACGGCAACCCTAGAGATGTTTAGTTCGATGTTTTCGCAAGATACTCGGAGAACTAAAGGGAGGGGGACAAACTGCAAATGCTTGAAACCTCCTTTTGGGACAGCGTCAGCCAAGCTGATAGCAGCGGCTTCGGGTGAAGCCGCAGCAACATGGCAAGCACCAACCAAAGTAATGGCAGTTGGAGCTGCAGAGAGAAGCTCATTCCAGTTGTACTGAAAGAGAAGAGACTCTTTCACCTCCTGAACAAACTGGGCTCCTGCTTTGCCTCCATGAGTCTTCTTTAAGACGGCCTGTTGGGCGGCTTCAACCTTGGCAAGATCAGCAGCAGACATGGTAATATTCCTGGAAAGAAGAATCTGATTTCTTGGAGTGTAAGTTAAGAGATGTAGTGATCGATAGTGATTGTTATTCAAGTCTTGTTGGAAGTGAATTCAATGAGCAATACCGTTCTCTTTATACTTGAAGAAGAGCCAGCCTGGCCTCTTGCAAGTTATGGTGATCTAGACTGTAACTATTTCCTAAATTGTAAGTTCTTCCTGTATGAGAGCCAGATGATCGAGGTTGTGTACCCTCGCCGGAACCTCTCATAGGCGTGTGACCGTCGGATCTGTCTGTCATGTTATGTTCAGGCAGCCACCTACAGAACTATATTATCATTGCATTTCACGGAAGACGTTGTTCCGCGCCACTATAGGTATCTCTATCCTGATTGAGCCTTCAGCTAGCCATAGTACAAGAAACGAAACCTGTTTGCCAATAGCCTGTCTAGAATAGTACCTGGCCGTGAGGTTGTCATAGCATTCACAGGGACTCTCAGCTAATGTGTGACAAGCCACGTAATTAATACGAGCGGGATACATATTAATCTATGTTCATCCAGCCGAGAATGGCAGTGGGTGGCCGTTCTGAAGATTGATGGCGGTGAGGAGAAGGGGCAAAGGCGATGCTTCCGATAGGCAAACCCAAGAAAGAAGTGGAGAAATACAAGACGCAATCTTGGGATAGGTAGCATACCTTTTCGATCTCCTTGTGAATTGGATTCAATATTCTATCGTTGCGACGAACTAGTGGCTTGACAGACCCGAGCTGAATGAAAGTTCTCGGCCGTGCCACGAACTTGGCAACAGAAGATCATTCACTGGAAGCGAAATTGGGAAGATTAGCCGCCCCGTCTTTGGTCTGAGGACTTCATCTCTATAACATGCCTAGAGGGCTAACACTCAGTCAAAAAGCCAGCCTCTATCCATCTGTATTGACTTTTAGACATCCAACATCTTCGTTTCTTGAAGTTCTATGACTCTTCATGATGTACGACACTTATCTCAATTCTTTCCACGACCTCCAGGCCAAATCCACCAAGTTCCAACAACGGCTTCAGGAGCAACGTGATGAAGACGGCTTTCTATTCAGTGAAGCTGCCAAATTACTAAACAAGGCCAATGATGCCGCCTTTGAAGGACTTGAGACCTTGGTCGCTCAGCTTCTGCAAATAACCGATGGCGATTCACCTATCGGTAAAGATGCTGTGCCACAGCTCCCGATTGCCATTGATCTCTTCCACAAGCTGGCTAAATCCTGTGAAGACTCCGTTGACCGCATTGGTCAGGAGTTCGTTGATACGACGCAGTATGGTGGGGAGAACAAGCAAGTTCAAGATAATATCAATGTCCTGCTCAATAACATAAATGAGGAACTCCGCAGCGCGCGAGGTGCTCTTGAGAGGGCGAAAGAAGAATCCCAGAGGTGCTCGAATAGTTTGGCGTCTGCTCAGAGCGATCTGAGGGCTGCAAGAAGTAAGAGAGATGTAAGTGAGCTTGGTATTTCATATGATCAATTGAGCTATCTGTTAATGCGAAGTCACTGCTGTATAGGGCTGGTACGAAATCTCCTCCATCTTTGGAGGTGGTGGAGGCATCGACGCACAAGTCCGAGCGAACGAAAGAAATGTCAATAACTGCCAAAGATATCTGGATGATGCCAACAGGTCTGAAAATGACTGCAGGAATGTCCTTGGCAACCTCGAGAGGTTGGTCCCATTGGTAGAGGGACTCAAAACAGCTTTGGATGGCCTTTTCTGGCGTATGAATGATGAATACGAGAAGATCGTCAAGGACAGAAAGGTCATCGAAAGGACTTGGGTAGCCACTAGGGCGCTTGACTATCACGTCAGTACAAACGACGTCGACACCTCCCGTGACGATATTTTACGCCATGTGGTTCAATTGATCCATATGAGGGTGGAACAGGTGGATGAGGATCCAGATGTACAGCGCTTCAAGCAGAACATCGAGAGAAGAATGCGCGAGACCCTGGGTGAGGCTAAGACGGAAGAGCTCCACCAGGAGAGGAGGTTCCTCCCAATGGAAGATGCCGATTTTTAGTCTGCTTATGCTAGTCTCAATGTTTTAGTTATCTCTTTTGCGCTTTGTATGACTCGGACTCCTGGACAAGTGGCTACCACTGTGACAAGTCGACCTTTGCAGGTGCGTAAGGGCAGGACGTCTCATGCCAAAGTCAAAGTCCAGAACCAACGTAGTTTAAAAGTCATCTGTGATGCGGACTACGACATCTTGGGACGATTTATAAAGGCATATTTGTGGGGAGAACTAGTTGATTATAAGAGTTTGACCATGTCAACGATCTGTTTGTGGCTACCTGAGCTATGTACAAGATCTTCTCGTATCTCATGCGGACGGATTACAGCTTGCAAAGCCTCAGTGGCTGGGTGTGGTGAGACACAAAGCTGCTGGCTTGGCTTATGGGTGCCTTCCGGGACCATCGTCAGGGCTTTGACCCTTTTACGTAAAAGATTGGGTAGTGGTTATTAGCTCGCTCAAAGCCAATTGGTTTGATGTTTTGACAATCCTGCAGTGTGTGACGAGGCCCCTGTCGCTGTGATGAGACCAAACTCACATGCTATTGAATGCACCGTGAAAGGGTGGCAAATGCAGTCATGGAGGAATGGAGAGCTCTAGAACAGGTGCCACTGAAGCTTACGCTAGTATGCTTGCTTCTCCCCTGAGAGGGCACATCGCCACTATGTCGAATTCCATTGAGGTAAAGGTTGCAAATCAAACGCACATGTCAATTTTAGCAACCATCGAGCAACCTTTTCACCTAGGAGACAAATACAGGAGTAGAATCGTGTATCTCTCTGCCCAGTACAAGCATGGAATGAATAACGACTTTAAGAGCGGAGGTGCAAGAATGTCAACTGATGGATACAAACCTTTTTCGTTAAAACATATTGCGACTAGGAAAGGCAACTAAAGCTAGCTCGGCGAGCGGGAGAGGCCGGGAATGCGGAAGTGGCGGCAAGGCGGCCATTTGTTCGCTGAAATTGGTGTCCCGCGTGTCAACCACGCTAGCCCAGTAACCAGCGGCCGCAAGTTATATCTAAGGTAGGTATACTGGGTCTGGCAAACTCGATATCCAGTGGGCTCTATTTCTAAAGATCTGGGTAGTGATATAAGCTCTTATCTACATAACTCAATTTTCAATAAAGTATATGTAGTGTTTGAATGGTAAGGCGGCAAAAGGCGCGAGGCATAAAGTTTAGTAAGTAGGATACAGGAATAAGATGCCGGATTGGGAGACGAATAAGAAGGCGGACCATGCCAGTATAGGTGATTGTCTGATCGCTAACACTCAACAGCTCAGAATTGGCCTACGGTCGATTGTTTGTCTGCATGGTGTCTGTCACTCGAGCCAGCATCCGGGTGTTCACTGTGGCTGGCTGACATGAAAGAAGACGGAAGAATGTGAATATCGATGCATTAGCCGAATAGTTTAGGACCCCGCTAATGCATGTTTCCCATCTCGGAAGATCCCAGTATGGAATCGCAGTGAGATCGCTATGACACTCCGGCATCCAGGTCAGAAATGGGGCATAACTATTATTAATCGAGCTAGGCTCTGTTTTTTCAGCGGCGCCATGCCCCGGACACCTTTGCCTGTTTAGAAATTATGGGGCCGGCGCAGGACATGAGACATGATAGCGGCTTGTATGGATAGAAGGCCATGAAATAGAATTGAAGTTAGAAAGAGAAATTTCTACGATGGTGTCTACTGCTTCAAGTGGCTAAGATCTATTTCACGGCATATTGAACTTGCGAACTGGAAGAACTGCTTATCAGTATGTTTCTCAGCCTATGGATAAGAGTTGTTGTCAAAAGTAATGCTATTATGATGTAGAAGAAAGATAACAATTACATAATATTACGGAAAGGATTACAGGTCGGAAAATTGGGGCAGTTTAAGAAATCGATTCTTCAAAATGCCCTTAGGCTCTAAAATCCATCATTGGAGAATACTGGATCGTTGTTGATGGCAGCGGGCCTGAATTCAATACTTAGCCACATTAATGTTTCAGGCCAAAGAATTTGTTATGCCAAGCGTATAGCGTTGTCCGTTGACTCGATAGTCAATGTGACATCACATCCAATAGCTCAAGTTTAGGTCACACTTGGCTGGTTGGTAGCGCGGGGTCACTGGAACCAGCAGGGGCCTGACTCCACAAGTGCATGCTTCCCCTTCTCGGAACAGTCTGGGGCAGAATCCCAGTAGAATCGCAAGTGGACCCGGTCACTCTATCAATTGTGCTCCGTACTTTCAGGCTATCTGCTCATGGCACAGAGCCATTACCAATCGAGCTAGGCTCTGTTTTTCAGCTTAGCCAGATCCCCAGACCAGAAGGAGCCTGCGCAACGGCGGGGTCGGCACGGGACGCAGTAGCGGCGTTGATGAACAGAATGCCACTAAATGGGATTAGACACTCGGAAAGAGAAATCTTGATGAGGATATCTACTGCTTTGCAATTCATCTCCAGGTCAAGGTAAAGAAGTTGGCACTTGAAGAAATGATGCGGCAAGCTCAATTTACTGTAGTAAATATAGAGAATAGCATACCTGCTTGTGTATATATATAGCTACTCTTGTATTGAGCTACCTCCTATCTTAACCCTCATGAGATTTGGTAAAATAAATTCTCCCAGCCCTTCGAGGGTCTAAAATCCATTGTTGGAGAATCCTGGGTCGTTGTTGCTGACCGGCGTAAATTCAAGCTTCTTGAGTACGCTTTCGGCCTCTTGAAGCTTTTCCTTTGCACTCTCAATTGACTGTCGAATAGTCTCGAGATCTGCAGCGTCGACTCGCACTTCTTGACTGCCCTGTGGCTGGAAGCCCTATAGCGAATGAGTTAGCTACCGTGTTTCGATATAACTAAAAGACTCAGCCATGGAACTCTACCTTGTTGGAGTCAGGCTGGAATCCGCTCTGCTGGAAGCCTCCTTGCTGGAAGCCTGTTTGCGAAAATGAATGATCAGAATTGTCTGGTTGGAACCCGGTTTGGCTCTCCATCTTGAGATGAAAAGTGGTAACAAGAAGAGTACACAAGACTTTGCAATGCAATAAAATGGATGTGGATGTGGATCGACAAGAGTGGATGGTTGTGAGTTGGGAAGCAACACAAAACTCGGGGTATAGAGTCCCTTTAAATACGATATTGCCTCCGTTGGCTGATCTCAGCCTTTCAGCAACGCAAATAATCGTTGTCGTGACACGGCGCTGCGAACAAATTGCAACGCATAAAGAAAACTAGTAAGAACTAAAAGGGTTTATTTGCAATAGTTAGCTCATCGACGAATCACAAATTTAGAACCCCTCACTGGAGCCGATCAAGAATGGTTAGAAGGTGGCTTATTGTGGCTGGCTAGAGAATAGGGCTGGTTCAGATCAGCCAGCCCCGAGCTTACTGTTTCGGCCATCATTTCTCCCATGATAAAGGTTCAGCTGAGTCTTCTCCCGCGGCCTACCTTATCCTGGATACATCACATACCCCGGTAAATCTCTACACCGCCCGTGGCTTGTCGAGGCTATTGCACACTCCGCATTTCAGATCGGGAAAGTCAGGCCATATCCTGTGCTAAGAGAAACTAGCAAAGAAGCCAAGCGTCGATCTGGGTTAGGTTGCTACTCTCGTGGCTGATGCAGTGAGAATAAACTAAGTGGCTGGCTGAGAAGCAGAGAAATATTTCAATTTGACTCTTTTTCGACGACACGCTATGTAACAGCTGAAGATGGGTGTATCAGAGAAGCTCCACACTCTGACATGACGATTCAGAGTAGGTATTACGAAGTCTTACTTCCCGATGCTTGACTGAGTCTGGATGATTCTCGTGGTTGGAAGCAGCCAGTGGCAACAGCATTGTAGCTACCATCATATACTAACCTGATATGTAGCCGTCCTAGTGTATTAATATTAACAGTTATATTTTTGTAAGTCCCTTTAAGGTTAGTACTAAGCAACAAGGGTGACTATCTTTCACTATTGCCTTTTTGCCCCTATAGGCCATCTGAAGTTGTGCTCTAATGCTAAGTACCATGTATTTATATTAACGCTAACCCTTGTGTCCTGATTCCTATGCCCTATCTTAGCAACCATTTAGCCATGGGCTTGACCCAGAAGTGTCAAACTTAACACCAATGTACTCAGCCCTCGAATCACCATTGAGATCGGTAATTTGAACATCCCTTCCGCTACTATCAACCCCATGAGGAATTTCCATGCGGAAGCCAAACCACCTTTACGGCATTAGGTTCACCATCCGGTCGGCCCCTGTTCAACCACAAACGCGCACTGCCATCTGGTTCCGAGAGGGCAATATAATCAGCCCTCCCGTCGCCGTTGATATCGGCAAAAACAACACTGTCCCTTCCTACACCAACATCTGAACTGAAAAATCCATGTGACCTTTGCTGCGCTGGGTCCATTGGCTGGTCCGCTGGCATTCAACCGGCATTCGACACTGCCGTCGGTGTTGATGTAGAGATACTCAGCACGTCTATCGCCGTTCAGATCATTGAATTGCACGCCAGATCCATCTTTGACAACACCTGATGCTATGGTTCCCTGAGCTGACTACTGGACCTTACCTGCGTTGGCGCCACCGGAGGGTCTGCTCAGGTTTAGAAATGCTGCCACAGCGCCGTTGTCGTCAACCCAGAGTTACTCAGACTTCCCGTCTCCGTTGAGATCGGCAAAGTGTACAGTCGTATCCGGTGTTGTATTCAGTGCTCGTCGTTCACACTCGTTGGTTGAGCCAAGAAGTTTCTGCGTTAGAGCGGATGACATATTGGGCTTTTTGCAGTCACAAGTATCGGAAATGAGACTGTCAGCGCTGCCAGTACCTTGAAAACTGGTCTAACCTGCATTTTGAATACTGCACTTGCTTAAAAGGACAGGCTGACGTCACGAAGAGACTCGCCCCCAGCCTGGCTCCTGTAGCAATCTTGTCCTGCGGTAACCACGTCAGATCATGCTTTAAGGTATATTTAGTCGGTCCCCCACCCTCACCATTGACGGGCGATTTGATCTAGTCCCAGTGATCTGTTGTCGTAAGTGCAATGGCCCCCATTCTGTTGTAAACCCTATCACTAGGATAGAGGGCATTGTCAAAATCACCAGCTCCTACGGCTGACGGCACGGTATTATGCAATGAAGTGAATATCTGCTATTACTTTATATAGTGCCAGGTATGTCACTACTTCTACTAAAGACCGAAACAAGGTTAAAGAATATAATATAACTATAGCATATCAATTAAGAACTCCAGCCACGGTCTACAGGAATAATAGCGCCTGTAATGCCCTCAGCTAGATCCGATGCAAGAAATGCGATAGTATTTGCGATATGCTCTGCACGAAGAGTTGGTGCGGTGCCGGGTGGTACATGTAAACCAATGAAGTCCCTGTTAAGGTTAGACCCACGATTCCATCTGATGTGAATGAGGAAACTGACGCTGAAGCTGCATATCCAGCTTTATCGACTCCATCGAACCCGCCTGGCACTGACTGGATAATATTAGTAGCGATTGCTTAAGGATGGTTAGTGAGAAACATTCAGTTCTGAGGAGGGAAAGTATTTACCGCCGGGGCATACTGCATTGCATCTTATGCCTTCATTTCGAAACCTCCAGGCTACGTTCTTTGTAACTCCCGCCTATCAAGTGACATTAGAATTCACAACATGGACTTGAATGGTCTGATCAAGCTTCCTCTTGAATTACTAGTGCATGTTTACTTGCAGTATATGCAACGCCAGCGGACGCTCCACTGGTCGACGACCTACTTCCTACGTTGATAATGGAACCCTGCCCGCTATTCTTCATGAGAGGTAGAATCTCTCGTGTTAGCAGGGTAGGGCCTTTGAGGTTGATGTTGATGCATCGCTCCCAAATGTCATCAGTCATAGTATCAGCACTGGCGAAGGCATCCATGACACCCGCGACGTTTGCAAGAATGTCTAACTTAGAGCCGTAGGTAGTCCGAAACACCTCAACTGCCTCTTTGATACTGTCGGCACGTCCCATGTCACAGATTTGGAATTGGAAGCCAGGCCGATCGAGGCTGCAAGGCGTTCGGTCCAATCCCAAGACCTTGGCTCCGAGAGATAAGAACAGCTCTGTGGTACAAAGGCCCACGCCGCTGCTGCAGCCTGTGACAATAGCAACCTGTGACACAGTATTGTTAGACGTCTAGGTTCTAGAACTGAATATCCTATGCTTGGATTGGAATATGGTACCTTGCCGGTGAGATCCATGTTACTGCGTGTTATTGGTGCAAGTTGAGCTTTATAGCTAAGTAGCCTGATTGAGTCGTGAATGACTGTAATATGGTTGACTGCTACTAGAAGGTTAAATTGCCTCTACATATTCATACATTTTAACCAAAGGCGCTCGGCAAGCCGGGGACTCTTGTCTTGCCGAAGTCAGGTTAACAACATCGCCTCGGGGTCTCGGCCAATACGGCATACCCGTTGGGTCAAGACAACAGGTATGGTAGTTGACAAAATTTCCCCGCTTTCCATCAAGTGACTGTGATAGCGTTATACTACACAAAATAGGGAGTAGCGCTCAGCGCTACTCTTGCTGACTATAGTATTTTAGCATAACCAATAGTGTGTACATTCTGTTCAATAGAATAGGGCTACAAGGGCAGGTCGATGACAGGAAGTAGGCGCGTAATACTTATGAATACATCGACTGACACTTCGCAGGTCTTATAATAGCCGCAGCTGTAGGTCGAGTATTGCATCTTCTGAGGACTATGACTGCTGTGACGGGAGTAGGAGTTTGCGGCACTCGCATCTGTTAGCGCTGCGAAAACTAGGTATTTAAGCGACAGACCTGACAGCCAAAGCTGACAATGAAAGATGCGCGAGTCGGTGTAGGTACATGTATTAAAGATGTCGATACTCGAGGTTTTTACATATTATTAGAGGTGAGATCTTGCAGTTATCGATCGAGGGGCATCACTAATTGGGCATCTTCTTTAAAACACAAAATGGGCTGGAATACCAGCTTACAACCTGGCAACCGTCTTGAGCAAAGCCCCAGTATTGATGTTCTATCTCCGATTCAACGTTGACATGGACTTCATCGACTGCGCCTACGCAGTATTGTTCATTGTTGTGGCCGACTGCATAATTCACACCATCGCGGCGATTGCATACCGCTGTCCAGCATATGAAGGCGTGAATTGCCAAGGCATCGTGGATATATACGCAGCGTCAGCCGTCATCAAATCTGTGAGCGATTTGATACTACTGTTGCTGCCGTCTTGGTTACTGCATCCTATGAAAGTGCCACTAAGTCGCAAGATTGGTATTGCGCTTATTTTAATGGCTGGCGGTTTGCAAGTATCTGACAGTCCTTCTCACGAATGAAAGTACTGATATTGATCCTTGAACCGTCCTAATTGTGATCATCGTCCGGTTGGTGACAACAGTAATGGTGGATGAGCGTATAGTCTAGGCTATGATCTACTATAGAGGTACTTTATGCGCCCGGACAGAGAGAGCTCTAATCATGATCTGATTTCTGAAGTCTAAATTATTAAGCAGTATTCTCGAGCTATGGGCTGGTATCATCTGCGCCTGTCTTCCATGTCTGAAGCCCATGTTTACTCGCTGGTTTCCAGTTAAAGCGAGGTCATGGTTCAGTGGATCTGAAAAGCAAGCAACGCCTTCCAGCGTTCAGGTATTATTTTGAAGCGTTTAGAAGAGCATTATAAATGGGACATTTAAATTGATATATTGCTTTAACATGACACGGTTTATCTATACTGAGCGAGTTGTCGTTGAATTAAACTCAGTTTGTGTCAGGTTTAAGCTGTCTCAGTTGACTGTAGTTGATTGAGGTGGACTGAAATCACAAGATTACCTATTAAGTAGTAATGGTACTAGATACATACCGCGAGAAAATTGAGCTTTGCACTAGATGAAGGACTTATATTATATCAGGTCTGAGAGTGGAGCACGAGCTTCATGTCGGTGAAACTTCTTGTATGGGCCGGAATATATAATATTGCTCTCTCTGAGCTACGAAAGCAGCTTAGAATTTTAAACTATTCTTCCTCCACCTTAACAAAAACTGCTATATACTCTTTTAGGAAAGCTTGCTAGCAGGCTGGACTTTCTATAATCTTCGCCCGCAGTATGGTCTTGCGAAATAGTGTAATGGTTTAGCGCTAAAAAGGGAAACGTTAGTTTGGGCAGAAGAGACCTCGACAACCCTGAGGGAGGAACCAGTGAAGGGGCTGTAGCTTCGACGTTCAGAAGAGGTTTCCAAAGTAGATTTGTGGCTGGACGTGAGTTTCTATCCCATGGCATAATCCTTCCAACAGGTCGGTCGGAATATTGCTGCAAATTTCCGTTTCGAGCTATATTACTATAACTCAACCCTTTCGCTGCTGGCGCGGTATTTCCCCTAGATCCTTTCGCTGGGCGGTGGTCTAAGGATCCATCTGCGACGTGAAATGGGTCTATCACTGCGCGGCGACGAGACCGAGGGCGGCCTATAAGTTATTAGAGGGTATTAATAAATTCAGTCTCATATAGTATACCTCTATCTGGCGGAGTTCTGGTAGACTGGTCTATAGGAGATTTGGAGCCAAGGAAAGCATCCTGTGTGAAGCGGTCCCCAATGAAGCTTTGGTTCATCAAGCTCATGCTGAAGGTTACAGGCTATGAGAGCCTTAATGGGCTTTTCGGTGCTGAGGTCGCTAGTACGGGCTGCGTTTGGGCTTTGGAGCTGCCCAGTACAAGTTGAGGGATGGTGGGAGGTTACAACGAGAGTTCAAGGCCCACGGCCTTGTTCACCGCCAAATCAAGACTGTACATGTAAGTATCTGGCAGGAAGCGAGGGAGGTAGTGTATTTGTTAATCTTGCAATGTTTTTTATCAGGCTAAAATGTTAGTGTAGTACTCTGTCAGCTGTCAGATTTAGTAAGGCTGTCGATTCATCTCGAAAGCAATGATCCCTTCACTACGTGCAATACGGTCGCGGTCTTCCCCGGACTTCATAACCTTGTCTCCAGAGCCAAATTTTCCAAAGTGCACCGCCAGACACATATCCCCTTGATTGCGAGCTGCATTCCTTTGGCGCTTGCGGACCACAGACCGTCCGATATCGCACTTGAGATCTTTGCAGCTCGCCGAACGGGCTTGTTCGCAAACCATGCCGGTCATATCACCTGGGCTGCCAATACATATGGTACAGGATGATGGAGGGTGGTGCTTGTGTCTGTACGTCGACTCAAAAAGGATATCTTCCTCAACACCAGGATCCTTCACACCGAGTACGTCACTCAATGTGGCAAGATATGCATTCGCTCGTTCTCGGAGTCTCCTGCGAGCATTCAGCCCCTTGAGCTTGGCCAGGTACCCCAGAATCTCCACCGGCAGCTTTCTAGCACTCTCCGAGACGCTATTCCTTATCAAGCAGCCCTCTGGGTATTGTCTCGCGAAGTCATAGCGAACCAGTCCATCGCTAATGACAACGTCCCCGAGCAATAACTCTGTCCCATCCTGCGAAAATGGTACACCTCCGCAAATCCCTACCACTAGTGCCAGTGATATTCTAGGGAAAGTCGACCTGCAGCAAGTCGCTACGGTCGCAGAGTAGGTTATCCCCATACCGGGGATATGTACTAATACGACACCATGGCGGCCAATAACTCCCAATGTATACGTGTTTGTATCTCCCTCGGAACGATTGTAGCCACCAGTCCAATTCCCATCAAATAAACTCTCAATAGCATCGGCTTCAAGCGTCAAGGCGCATAGAATTGCTATACTGATTTGCGGAGGTTGGGATGGAAATGAACTTTGCTGAAGCGACTCCGACCTTCCTACTTCCAGCGTCTGCTGGGTAGAAGTATGCTGGTCCCTTTGTTCTGGTATTCTGTCGCTCTGTGGCTCTTCCGACGTCTCAGATGTTTTTTGTCCACTTATGCTTTTGACTGGAAAGCTAAGGGGAAGATGGTGCTCCGATGAGGTGTCAATATGCCCCATTCCATCATCTGAATCGATTTCCGGTGCTGGACCAATCCAAAGGAGCGATGGTGTTTCCGGTAAAGGCCATAATGGATGGGTTGCAAGAACCAACACTTTCAAACATGTTGAAGACGTCTTTTGCACACTTACCATCGATTTTTCCAGTTGGGTAGGCCACGAGGTTGTGCTCTCAGCTCGTCCCCCTAGAACAGTAACCGTCATAATGATGATCAAACTTGGGAACATTTGAAATATCCTGTCGAGTATTCTGAACCAGTCTTCGCATGTTGAAGCGTCTGCAAGCAGTTGTACCATATCGGCTAGGAAAGATATCGGGTTATCAAGTGAAGCCTT
Source organism: Fusarium pseudonygamai (assembly GCA_013186785.1). Taxonomy (NCBI): domain Eukaryota; kingdom Fungi; phylum Ascomycota; class Sordariomycetes; order Hypocreales; family Nectriaceae; genus Fusarium; species Fusarium pseudonygamai. Next base: position 14,433 of record JAAQRH010000079.1, read on the forward strand.
TCGCAAAGCCTGGAGTGCGATCTGTCGCAGCAGTTCTCGTTCATCAAATCTATCAAAGAAGTCCGCTGAACTCGGAGATGGCAAAATGGCGACTGTTGGTTCCGTGCTGTCAAGATACTCCCAAACTTCTACAGCAAATCTCTCAAGACGATTGACTGACTCGTAGCCGCCTTGGATCATCAGCAACGATGACTCGTCTGACCTTGCCCAGTCATGAAGATGCTGGTTCTTCCATATATCCTCGGTATAGATGTCTTCCGTCGACAACCCACAGACATCCTGAAAATCTAAGCATTCTTGCTTGATACAAACAGGGTCCAGTATCACTGGCGGGACGCCGCATAAGGCCGGGATGCCCCAGAGACATAACGATATTGTATATGACGAGCATGACGAGAGCGTAATTTCCCCAGCAGTCACTCCTTAGGGGGGTGAGTATAGAGGGAACCGTAGAGGATCGCAGATCACATACCTGATACATATTCGTGTAGCCGTTCGAGCTCAGTACGATAGTTCTGGTAAACTTGCTGAGGCATGAATATCCCAGAATTGGTAGACTCATAGTCTGGCTCTAACACCTTTGATGGAATTTCCAGCTGTCGTTGCACTTCATCAAAGAGTCTACGAAGCTTTTCATCCATTCTTAGGTATTGTTCCACTTGCAATTTCGAGACTGGCAGGTTGGTTCAGCAGACTGACACGTCATCATATGGAAATCAGGCTGTGGAATTTTCAGCTCGAAACAGCTGCATGGCCCTGGCTATCTTGCACAGCGATTCAATTGGATATTCCTTACGGCTTAGTCAACCGCGGCATTTGATTCAAATCGTCCTGCCAATCAATTAACGTGACAAAAAGTTATCGCAAATTTCTGTCTCTTTCAACCTACCCCGCTCAATATCAACTCCATTCAATAATATTATTATTATACTAAGATTTTAACTACTTTAATACCGTCCTTTAAAGTTCAATAATTGTTTTATACTATAAGCTTAAATATTACAAGCAGGAGTTAAAGCAGTTTATAATTATATAGTAAATGGGTTAATTTATCTATAGACACTATAGTTGTCATCTAATAAGCTACTTTACTATATGGTTTTCGCTGCTATCTACTGACACCCTCCTCCCTCCCCCCTTCTATCTCCAACTCTCGATACCAATGGTTGTCGGCACTGCAGAATGTGTGAAGTCAAACAATGCAGAGCAGGCCTAGCTGTCCCAAGACTTGGCTAGTTGATAGCCGCTTATGCGACATAGTTAACAGTAAGTTGTCCGTTCTTGACGTCGTTGCCGGGATCGACAGGAATGCTACCACACTTGGAACATCCATGCTGTCTAAGCTGGTCGAGGAACGTGACAGACTGCTCCTTGGTAAAAGTGCGGCTGCCAATGCCCTGATAGAAAGCACACAGGTTTCCAAATGCGAAGGGAATACAAGCGATATGTTCACCGTTACCAAAGTTGCCCTCCTCGCCAGCAGCAACAGCATCACGAACGTCCTTCAGGTCTCCGTTGGGTGTATGTCCGATACCTCCAACTCCACAAGTGGAGCTACCGCGGCAGTTGATACCAAGGCGTCTGACAAGGAGATTGTCGCCACGCTTCTCGTAGGCCGCAGGGATTTCAGGGGCATCGCGCTTGGTAGGGAGCTTCTCGTTGACTGCCATGTCGCTGCGTTTCTTGTAGACAGCCGGGCTTTGACGTGTGTCGCGGCTGGTAGGGTTGATGACGACGTTGACAGTCAGCTGACCGTTAGCAACGTTGTTGCCCGGGTCAGTTGGGACGCTACCGCAAAGCTTGCAGCCATGGTCGACAATCTGCTGAAGGAACGTCTGGGTCTGGGCAAGGGAAAAGGAACGGTCTCCAATGTTCTGGTAGAACGCGCAAATGGCTGGGTGGTTGCCAATGTTGTTGATGTCAACGCAGCTGACATGCTCGCCGTTTCTGAAGGTCTTGTTAGGGTCGATGGCCCTGACCTGGGCAATGAGCTGGCCAAGAGCACCTTTGTTGCCACTGCAAAGGCCACTGCCTCGACAGTTGATGCCTAGAGCATCTGACAAGCCAGCAGTGGCGGCAAGGGCAAGAAGGGTGCGTTTGAAGATCATGATGAAGTTCTTGGAAACTGAAGAAGACTGAAGTGGATTGTTGATTGTGTAGAAGGAATCTGAGTGCAAAGTGTAATGAGTTGTGATGAAGGTACTGAGAGGGAATGGAGGGAATGTGCGGTCTTTTATCTTCCAAATCTCACAGTTATTTTGCTCTCGTTAAAGTTAGAATATGCAATATACATTATTGAGAAGTCGAAGCGGCCGAACAATGCCTCCTCAGCCGGTTAATCCTGGACTGATCAATTGATGATAAACTAGCATGTACTTACCCGAAGTGGATATCTTGATTTAAGACAAATGGCAAGTGTAATATTCAACGTAATGGAATCTATCCGATCGGCTCCTAAAGTGGTAGGTACACCCTAGTTTGACCAGGGATATAATAAGACTTTTGCCATAACCAGGTGTCATCGGGGATGCTATCTAAATTGCTTCTACCAGTAATGGCTCTGATAGGGCTATTATTCTACATGAGGTCATTATAGTGTTCTGTAGACTATAAAGAAGAAAAGGTAATTGTCACTAACTATATAAGAAATTATAACTATAATGTACCAGTAAAAGGCCTTAGCTATAAGTCCAAACTGTAATAATATATAATAAGCATTTAAGAAAGCTTATATTAAAGTAAAACTTTACGCCTTGATGCTATCTCCTTAGATGTTAATGCGAATCGTTATTAGAATTAGCACTCTTGTCTTTGGGCATACTAAACAGGCGGTAGATCTGTCAGCGGGGGTGCATAGATTGTCAAGGCGGACTGTCGATCTCTCAGCGGGATCAACACACACTCAAGAGTCAAGACACTTGTCAGCTGGATCCACATATGAGCCGTGTGTCATCGGGGACTGCACTCCGGCATTTCCTCCGAGACAATAAACGTCATATATGGCATCTGACGTTAAGCAATCAGCTAGGAACCCGCTCGTGCTAGCCCGTGTCACCCTGGTCAATTGCTTTTCAGCCAAGCGATGGCCCGTCACGACCAAACCACAAGTGCCGAGCTCCGCGGCTGACGTGAGGCTCGTAACTACAAACCAACCAGGCTGCGATGTTGTATACACAGCAAGTCTGAGTGATTCGTAAGAGTCACTACCTTGAGGGATTTTCTTTTGCATCTTACGTCTCGGCAGTTGGGCTTGTCGCTCTACAATGTCCGCACTATGTAGCCCGCGAGTACACAGTGGCTGTACTGATTGCCTCGCCGGGCGGGGCAGCTTTGGATTCTATGAAGGTGTTGATTCGACATTGCTCGCGCCAGCTGTGAAATATGCCGCCATGGGCTTGGTGGCACCGGCCAGGTCAGAATTGTTGAATCAGCTAAAGAAGCTGTCTCCGCGGCTGCCATAGTTGTCTTCGTGGTACCCGGGCCGAATGAAGTCGGGACCATCTATACCAGCGATGTAGACGGCGTCATCGCCGGATGCGAGCCTCCCTGAAAGATCCCTCGATTTCAGTACTGTAGGCGTTGGAACGGCGAAAGAAGTGCCGCCGCCATCATAAAATCTCGGTACGGTATATACGTCAATGCTCCGGTTTTTCTGTATCCTCAAACCTTCTCTTCTTTAAAATCTTATACATTGGCACTCATCTACCTCCACCTACGAGACCAAGAACAAGAGGCTATACAATTTAATAAAATAATCTCTGTGGCTTTGTAAACTGTTTTATTTTGTATAAAGTAACCCGCTAATTAAGTAAAGTGGTGTTACCTTTATGACAAGTACTTAGCAATTTTCTGTTTCTCGCTCAATGCCACACTACCTTCAATTAGCACAATTACCTAGGTCTCAGCTTCTTTTTCATGAGAGATCATAGATGAGCCCCCACCTCCCCACGTTATGCCAATTTCATCTAGCGCCTGCGCCGTGCGCCTTACTAAATTTTGCGCCCTACTACCTCATTCAGGCCCAGTAACAATGGGACATTCACAGGGTATAGGAACCAATAGTGAATGATGATCTGGAGTGCCGACCGACTCCCTGGCTAATTCCTCGATATAAGGCTAGACTCTGGGGCCGGATGCTTCTTGTCGAGGTGCCGAGGCTACAGCCAAGTCATACCCCGCCATCTCTGATCAGTAAAACCAACCAACCCCTCATCATACGGAGTATTCTACTCTGATACTCCTCTCCCTACTCAATCGCTACCATGGAACAAGGGAATTTCTTGAGAAAGGCACTCCAGCAAGCTGATGGACCGAGCATGGGACTCTGGCAGATGGTGCCTGGCGCCAACGTGTCTCGTGCCCTCGCTCGCGTACCGGGCGTCGACTGGGTGGTGATCGATTGCGAGCACGGCAATATCGATGGTGAGTTCCGGTCCATGTCTAGCAATTACTCACCGAAAGCTGAACCTGTGGAATTAGACAGCGCTATGCATGACGCAGTCCCTGCTGTTGCTGCAGCTGGTGCGTCTCCTATAGTAAGAATTCCTGGTATAGAGTCATGGATGATCAAGCGTAAGATATCCAAACCTTGAGTGATATCAACCAACCAGCTCACAAAAAACAGGAGCGTTGGATTCGGGCGCGCATGGAGTGAGTGTCAGTGGCATTTGTATTGACCGGTTACTGACTAGATGCTTGAGATTCTCGTACCTTTGCTTCGCACCGCGCAGGAGGCCAGAGAAATCGTCAGAGCGGCCAAGTTCCCTCCACAAGGGACGCGTGGATTTGGCTCTCCTTACGCAATGGAGCGATTCAGCCCCATGCCGACAATGACAGAGTATCTCCAGCAGGCAAACAGTAGTCTTCTTACTATAGTCCAGATCGAAACCCAAGAGGCCCTTGATAACTTGGAGGAAATCGCTGGTGTCGATGGCATTGATGTCTTATTCGTGGGACCATTTGACTTAGGTACGTCGCACAGCATTGTGAGTACTGTCGCGCTCAACATTGACTCTTGGCCTACAGGTAACAACATTGGCCATCCTATCATTCAAGGCGTCGTCAAACAAGAACTGAGAGAAGCGGTTGTGCGTGTGCTCGAGGTTAGCCACAAGTTTGGCAAGAAATGTGGAATCTATAGTACATCTGGCAAACAAGCGAGGCAATATGCCGAGGCTGGGTTCGACATGATCCATGTGGCAACTGACTTTACATCATTGCGATTTATCGTGACGCAGGAGGTCAATATTGCTAGAGGAATAGAGGGTGCTGAGAAAGGCGGTAGCTATTAAAGTCGGCGATCAAAGTAGACGAAAAGATTCCAGCTCTCTCAGCTAATCACTTAGTCTGAGCTGCAGCTAATTTCACACTATCACTCTTCAGGGCAGCGTCAGACTAGCGTAGAAAGTCAATCTTCACAATCAGATGAAATAATCCCCACTGTGTTCGTTCCTTGCTCCCAGTGTTTTCAAAGTCCCGGTTTCTTTTTCTCCCTTCATATGCGCACACACTGCTCCAGAGAGAACATGGCATCCCAACAAGAACCTTGCCAGAACCGCTCGCAATCGACCCCAACCAGCAACTATGACCCTGGAGACTGGAGCTCTCTTCAACTTGGCGCTAAAATGGAACTAGCTCAAGATGGTGAAATGCAATGGCATGGAGGATCCCAGCTGCCCATTCAGACGCATGAGTATCTCTCGGACGACTTACTCCCTGTTCTGGATGGCGACTTTGGATTTTGTTTCGATCGGACACCGTTGGTAGACCCCAAATTAGGCTGCCTTGACCTGCCTACCGACAGTTTCGAGGTGGATCATGATGACATGTGTACTTCAAATCTAGGGTCATTAAGCCATCAACAGATGCAAAATCATAACGATTTCTTTGCTTCTCACTGTCTGCAACAGCCCTTGAGTACCTCCTGGTTGAATGATCAGGAACTCTGCCCGACGGATATATCAATAAATCTACCAGCCATTCCCATTCCTATCACTATAAACTCAACTTTTCCACGTCGAAGAAGCCGCTACGAGCTTCGGAATACCCAGAACGGCGGACGAGGCATTCAAATTCCTATATATGATGCGAATGAGCAAATCTCCGACCCTCTGCAAAGATGGAGAAACAGTCCCGCCGGAACCGAATCCGCATCCTGGTCAGCCATTTATGACGCGCTGCAAGAAAGCCCATTGAGCCATAGCATCCAGGCTCCTCTCACCAGAATACCATCATCTAGTCCAAGCGTGTCCAGCTGGCAAAGCCAGTCTTCAGGCTCGATCGTCTCTTCTACGCAGTCATCACGATCGTTCCAAAATCGAAACCGGAGACGTATAGCAAAGAGGAGGAATTACGTCGCTGGTGCTGATAAGAAACCCGGATCTTTCGTTGCAAGTTTTGCTGCGATTCCTTTGCTAAGAAGCACGATTGGACAAGGCATGAGAAGACACTGCATCTTGACTGCGACCAGTGGATCTGTGCACCGTTTGGTGGCGCAGTTGTATCGTCGGCGACTGGAAGGAGCACATGCGCATATCGCAACATTCTTGACCCTACTGAGCATCACCTCAACTCTCATAATCACAGCGCATGCCACAATGGCCAACAGCCTCACATCTTCAGGCGCAAGGATAATCTGATTCAGCACCTCCGGGGATTCCACCAACTAGAGACGCTGCCTATCTTGGACGACTGGAGAACACCGCCACCTCCGATCTCCTCCTGCTGCGGATTCTGCGATCTACGTTTAAACTCGTCGCAGGATCGCGCAGACCACCTCGCACAACACTTTCGTCAGGGCAAAACGATGGCAGAATGGAAGGGTGATCACAACTTTGAGCCTTCGATCGCAGCGCAGGTCAGAAACGCCCTTCCGCCATACCTGCTTGCCAACGAGGCCTTAACCATGGTTCCTTTCTCCGCCACGGATCCAACGGTGCCGGATCATTTCGCACAGATAGAGGAGAGAAATGGCAAGCTTGTTCCGGATCTGGAGCAGGAGCAGGTCGATCCTGGGTTTGAGTTGACGCCCGACTCGTATACCAAGTTTCTGGCGTGGCATCTGGGCCGTTTCGCTCAGCGGTCCTTTGCGAGTGGTGTCTTGCCGACGGACGAGATGTTTCAGGGCGAGGCGAGAAGGCTGGTGTATGGGAGTGATGATAATTAGGAGCAGACTATAGCTGATAAGGAGCAGTGGATCGCCGCTTTTCGAAGACAGCACTTATCCAAGGAGTAGCACGTTATGTTTTGAAACAGCTTAGGTCGCTATCTAAAGGATCGCATATCATCATATCATCACTAGACTATTTAATTTCCTCGTCGTGAATCAAACTGAAGACTTTGCTCCATCACCTGGACCAAGTCAACTAGAGTGGCACGTAGTGTTGCAGGCTAAGCTCCACCATGATAACAAAAAATCTACTATATCTCGCGTTGTCATGCAGGCTAAAATAGTCAGGCCGCCTGCATTATTGCTCCACAACGCAGCGCCGTAGGGCGCGTCTAAATGGAGGCATTATTAGCTACCTGCACGTAGGGTGCCAATCGCACGAGCCTACATTCCACGAGGCCATGACAAGCACCGAGACCGCAGATAAGCCATTCTTTGAAGTCTTTTGACGATGATTACTTAAACTGACTTCAAGATGCAGTCTGGGGTGGATAACGGCCAGCAAAGAGGTCATACAGAAGTATCTATGTCATGCTGAAGTGGCAAATCAGGGACCCAGTGGTATATCGCAGCTGATCGTCTGGAAATTGGTGGATGAGACGTGGGGCCATGAGGGTTACATCAAGTGGCTCATTGACCTGAAGACGAACTACACCAGAAGACGCAATGCCTTACTCGCAGCTTACGAAGATTGCCTACCCACTGACATCGTATCGTGGACGCCTCCAGCTGCGGGCATGTTTGTAAGTTGCCTAGTTGATCCTCTTTCCTGTGTTCTGACTTTGTGTAATAGCTCTGGCTGAAACTGGATCATACCAAATATCCATACTACCGACATCGCAGCCTGAGCGATATCGAGGAGGAAATCTTCCAGCACAGTATTAAGCAGGGAGTTCTTTTTGCTCGGGGCTCGTGGTTCAGAGCCGAGGCGCACAAGGAAATGAATGAGCTGTTTCTGCGCGTCACGTTTGCGAGCGCGGCTGAGCAGGAAATGTGTGCGGCTGTTCAGCGCCTTAGCGCAGCGATTAAAAAGGCTTTTCGCATAGAATCATAGAATCCTGGGCACAGCAGAAAATAGAGGATATAAATTACAAGCCTTGACTTTTCGGCCGAGGTCTGTTCAGAGCAACTGGGGTTTGGGATTTCATTGAATACTCTCTTTATTAGCGCTTATTCCCAGGTTTTCTGAAGAGACAGTGACATCGACTAGTAGAAACCTGCAGAGCTTCTAAGGGTGAAAAAAGTATTTATAAAGAAAGGAGAATACTTTACAGTAAGGAAGCCTGGCGTTGGAACATTAACAAATATGCAAGTAGCATTAAGTACTGTAGGGTGAGTAGTCTTTAATTAGAGGAATTGATAGAAGCGGGGCTGCTAAAGTTCGTGGCCAATCACTTGATTAATGTCATGGTACGGAGTATAGAGGCCCTGCTTCGCTGTCTCGACAAATGGTTCTTAAACGAAGTAATGAAGTCACGGCAGTGCATCTCTAGTTCGATTCGTCATCCGAGTTGAAGCCAATAAAAGATTCACAATCCAATACATTTACAACCCCAATTTATTGTTTTCGCTTCAGTCTGGCCAGTCTCCTTTTCAAGACCCTGGTGCGGCCAAAGGATCGCAATCCCTGCAAGGCAGAATGGACGTTTCCGTTTTGGTAAGTGATTCAATTAGGTTAGCCATTCGATCAAATCCCTGTCCGTTCCATCATGACAGCGGCAGTTGGCCGTGGCTTATTCTTCTCAGCCCTATCCTTATGACGACCTTGGGAACAAAGGAGCCAAGATGGACCGGTTGCCTCTTCCAATTCTCGTGTATTTATAGCCCATCTAGTACGAAAACATCGCGTCACAGAATCAACAATTCTTCTCATTTCGTTCCTCAATGGCAAGCCAAGAAGATCCTGCTCTCCCATACCGCGGCGCCCCTTTCCCAACGAAGTGGCGTCGAAACCACCCACGGTCAAAGAATGGATGTCTTACGTGTCGCACTAAACGCAAGAAGTGCGATGAAGTCAAGCCAGTCTGCTCATCGTGCACTCGAACCGGACAGGAATGTGTTTGGCCAACTCAAGAGAACACTTCTCAACGAGTTATGCCGCCAGACGGCAGTCCAAACGAGCCACACGGAGCCTCCGGCCCTTCAACGGACTCAGCAACCTTGCAGTCCACGTCCCGTTCATCTTCTCCTCGGGCCGCCCCGACCTACGGCAACCTAGCTGATATAAGTGATAACTCGCGTCCGCTTTATCAGCAGTACCTGGATGTCACAGCTGAAATGCTGACTCGAGGGCCCTGCCTGGATGGAAACCCATTCATTCATTATCTTCTTCCATTAGCGGCAACTGATGCTCTGGTTCTTGATTGTATCCTAGCTATTGGAGGAGCCCATCTGACAGTCAATGATACGACGTCTACTATTCAGAGAGCTCGAGCTTTGGAAGTGGCGACTCGTGGTCATTATGCTACTGTACTAGCTGGATTGCAGAAGCTCTTGTTTTATCAAACGGGTCAGATCATCCTCCCGGATGAACATACGGGGCCACCGACCCCAATCCGTATCCTACTGATTCTATTACTCCTCTGTGTCTATGATGTAAGACCCTTTCACGGAGGATTTCATGGGACTCGTTACTGACACGTACAAGCATGTTCAGGGCCATTCTCGCGGCTCCATGTACCATCATCTCAAAGCTTGCCGACAGTACATCAATCTCCTCACATCCGAGCCCACGTCATCTGATGGATTGAAGCATTTAAAAGGATTCGTACTAGAGCTCTATGCTTACCATGCGATCAAAATAACCATTACGCCCCGCAGCTTTCTATCTGACGAGGTCGTGGAAATTGACCCGTCAGTCTATTCATTGGATATACTGAAAGAGTACAAATCTAGGGGATTTCTGCTCGGGTTTGGGCAGGGTCTGTGGGAGATGGTTCCGGAGATCTCTCAGCTTGTCGAAGCTCGCCGGGAAGAGGAGAAGAAAGGCATTATAGCCACTACCGCGTTTCAAGAACAGTATCATTCACTTTTGATGCGACTGGAAGGCTACAATGCATGTGAAGAAGATACGAATGGCCTTTGTTCACGCGAAGAACAAGCTGCAGCTGTAATGATATATCAGCATGGACTTATCGTATACCTGCAGTCAGCCTTTCACCCGGACATGCTTGCGGACCCGAATCTCGCCACCGAACTCGAAAACCGAGTCGAGCAGACCATGTCAGCATTTTATTCGTTGTTTGTTAGCGAGTCACCGTATCGCCGAATGCTCCTCTGGCCGGGCACTATCTTGGCCTCCGTGGCGAGACGTCAGGAGCACATCCGCGTGTTCCGTGCTGGATTCTTAGCCAGAGCTTCTCGTACACCTGGTGCAGTAAAGATGGGGGCAAAGATAGTTGAGCTGCTTTGGAGTGATCCTGACCCTCAAGCCTTCGGTCCAAGAGGTGTGTCCTATGTAATGAACAAGCATGATATCAGCTTGAGTTTATGCTGAGGGAATGTTTTGTCAAACACCTTATATATGTATGATATGCTGGCATATCGAATTCGGTAGTCTAGGGTATTAAGACTTTCAGCGAAGTTCTGATCAAACTTATCTATCCATGAGTTATGACACCATCAGTTCTATGTCGATGTTTGTAGAAGCCAAGTTCGTAATAGCTTCGGACATAGGTTCGCCATTAGGTGCTGCATTGATTGTCTGCAGCCCTGAACTCGGCATACTGTGACATCCTTAATCCGACCGTCATCACCCGAGCTCTTATTACCGTAACAATTGCCATAATGGTTAATAGCCATACTGTTATTGGTATGAGAGGACATATACTCGCCCGCTTAGCGCTATGATCGCGTCGTCATTGGCAATAGCTAGGAGAGATTGATATCATGCCATTCCTGTCTATATGGTGACGCGGTGCTGGGTTTGCAGATAAGTGCAGATCACAATTCGGAGCAGTATTGTGAGTTGTGAATACAATCACTGTGAGTAATAAATTAAGCTAGGTTCTCTCTATATTATAAGCTATTGCCATATCACCTCGCCAGGCGGCGGAGCTCAACATCACTTGCTGAATCCGTGCTGTCAGTCTGCTCACTGACCCTTACTCTTGGAGCATCATCCCTTCCCACTCTTTCGGTATCTTTCTTTATAGGCTTGGAGACCCAACGAGCCCATTTATCCCGGACCACGTCCCTTATAACGCCCCGACTAGTCGTGAAAAAGATCAATGCGTTCCAGAGACCTTGCAACGGCATGACGGCCGCTATGGCAACTTGGTATGAGTATGGGACATCACGATTAAGTAGACTATGAATGCGTGTGATACTCGCTGGTACCCACGTCACAAGGACGCTGAGTGTAAACATGAACGTTGTGAATAAGTATGCCCGCTTTATTGGGTCTTTGAGCCAAAACTTGGACTTGGTGCTACTGGGGGTCGATGATGAAGATTGCTGCTTTTGGTTAGGAGGAATTGGCTCCACGGTCGTGGCATTGGGAGTTGACTTTTGCGCATCAGACACGGCAGTAGCGGATGTTTGTTCAGATACTTGGACGTCTGTGTCTGTATTTGTTTCTGTTACCTGTTGTTGGTCAGCTGGACTGTATTCCTATTCTAAGGAGGGTCGCTGTACTGTTTGGTGATCGGTTATGGTGGTCTGAATGCGCGAGTTCAATATACCTCGAACTTTGTTTCTTGCGCGAAAGAGACGAAAGCCAACCGCAGTGTTCAAAACAATCGACGTGGCGATACAGATCCATACGAACAGGTATGAAGTGAAGAGTCGGATGCTGACCCAAGATTCTCGAATCCAGCACCAGGTCTGGCCTGTTGTCAGTTCATCGTTGGGACTCTTGCTTATTCGTAACTTACTGTTGTTGCTCCGTAGACGGGTCCACGGGCTGGAGTAGAGATGAAGAATAGAGTAAAACCTGATATGAATGGCCCTCCAAAGCATATCAGAGAATACAGACACTTATTAAACGTGTGCGGATTCGACTGGAAGAAGACAATCCTGAAGGTATTCACCGACATGCCAAGAGACCACCAGGCATCAGACTGCATGAATCTACATCTCAGGTTAGGATATATGCAGAGCGGCTAGCAAGGCACGGATATTACTTGCATGTGTACCAGGAAGCTCTGTGCCCTACAAAGTCCCGAATCCTCACCGCGGGCCAACCCATCGCGTGAAATAACAGTCCCAATACTAGCGCCCAGATTCGCGATGCTCGCAAACACAATAAACGTATTCCGCGGATTGCGCAGCCTCTGTATGCTCCCGTACGTGACGAAAATCGACAGTACAGCTACGAGGCTGATTGACGAAAAGACCCTCTCCAGCAGCGCCAGCAGCTCTAGCTGAGAGTCGGAGAACATCTCGGTCGCTTCTCGTGTGATTGATTGACTCGCATTTGGGCGGTGGTGAAAGCGGCAGTGGCCCAGGTCAGCGGTGAGCGGAGAAGGTTTGAGATGAGAGCTGGGAAGATGGGGCTGTCTAGGTTTCAGTATTTCAGCGGTGCGAATCCTGGTGGCTTGAAAATTTGCCTGGGCTTGGTCGGAAGCCGAGAGATCGGCGGCTTGGGGAGATAGCTCCAAGGCTATCTATTGGCTCCAGGTAAAGCCAAGATGGCCATTCCGCCAGTGCTGACCAGGCTAGACTGCCTGTTATCTTGTCTAACCTCATTAGGCATGTCGTATTCTTGAACTACGCCTAACTCACCGTGATACCTACTACGCGCGAGTCAAGACTGTACGCAATTTAAAAGCTGTTTCTATTGAGTCTGGACTTGGATGTGAAATTGTTATAGAAACTGTAGTATAGATATATTTGCAATAGTATATTGATACGGGGAGGACTTCACAAGCTTCATAAGATAGAAGTAGGCTGCTATTAATAAGATTTCTAACCAAAAACACTGACATTAATACTCATGCGTCTCAGAAAACGTTTCATACGCTGATGGAAGGGGAACATCCAATTGCCGCGCCCGATCTGGACCATATACATCTGCTTTCTAAAGAGCGCTTAGTCCCGTACACATCCAAAACGATTCGCATAACTGACCTTTTCTGGCTTAGCATCTGGCGTCGGCATAAAGACAGCCTTGCCATCGTTTCCAAAGTACGCAAGGTCCTGTTCTGCTATCAGATCCCGTCAAATACAAATGAACCCAGAGTGACTTCTGTACCTTATCAAACGCCAACTGGTTCTTCTTGGCAAACGTGATCCAGTTCTCACTAAACGGTGCGCGAGTAACTTCAAGACACCGGAAGTGCCAGATCTTCCACTGACCATCCTGCTTTAGAAAGTCCAAGGCATAGTGGCACCAGACCCAGTGAGTCCAGACTCTCTTTCCATCCACATTCTTGTCTTCAGGTTCGTAGAGGAACTCTGGCATGGTCCCCACGTTCTTGGGGTCAGCTAGGCCACTTTCAACCCCGGCCATCAACCAAAACCCCTTCGCAGTTTCACCGTCACCTGCGATTTCGATCAGTGGAGTGGTTGTCTCGTGTACGATCAGTTTTCCGGGAGGTGAGGGTCGACCGCTGTGGTAGGCCATAATGCTGTCGTAGTCGGTGTACACTCCGACATTGGTGTACTGAGCGTGGACGCCAGGGGTACCTCGCTTGACCCACAGAGCCTTGATCTGTTCGTCCTGGAACACATTATGAAGGTGCATATACTTGCTGAACACGTTCTCTACCTCTCCTCGATCGTAGGCCTAGTATTATCAATGAGTGGATTCGGAGAGGATTCTCGTGTTTCTTACTCGCTGTGCTAGCTTCTCCACGGCGGCAAGTCTCGCCTCGACAGTAGTACCAGAATTGTGTGAAGTCATTTATAACTTTCAGAAAAGTTCGCAGTAGTTTTAAACGAGCCTTGCGGGAATATCAATGCTTATCTCTTTATTGACAACGACAGATGTCATGGTCTTGACTTAATATAGCTACATCCACAACTCTATCACGGATTCTACTCCTTCCCGAGCCGAGAGGCTATATTAGACACCGACCGGTCGTTAAACGATCTGAAGTTACCCCGGATTATCCACGTCTTCTATGAAGAGCCACAATGGATCCTCATACCCCGCGTTTTGAAGAATTTAAGCAGTTCGGTTGTTTTGTCGGCTCCACTTTCCCGGCCCGTTGTTCGGTTCGGATCCGTCGTATTCAATGATTCGGCAGCAATTTAAATGATCATTTTCGGTTCCAGCAAATCGGCCTTCATGAAATCGCGCCTCGAGCATACGTAAGTGAGAGTCGATCTTCCCCGCATTCTAGGATCGGGTTGTCCACATACTTCCGCCTATACCAAACTTGCATATATACTGCGTGACCAACAGATGCCAGGTCAAGTTATGAAAGATCCTCGGAGACGTCTTCTTGAGATTTGTCGCTCTCTATCTGCAACTTCTTCTGTAATCTTTCATATCGGGGAACGACATGACCGCCAAGAGTGAATACGCGGAGCACACCGAGGAACCGGATAAAAGTTCAAATGCACCATCGGGTCACGCAGAGGGAAATGCGCTTCTCGTAGACGCCCATGGGAATATCAGACGGCTTCCCGTTCCGTCGAGTAACCCCAATGACCCGCTCAACTGGAAGACATGGCAGAAATGGGCAGTGATTGTGACATGTTGCTGGTTCTGTAAGTAGATCAATGCAACCCTCTGGATGTATCAATGCTCATACTGACATTTTCATCAGCTATTATGGGTTTGGCGTTGATTGGTGGCCTGGGACCAATCTTGGGCATCTTCTTCCAGCTCTATGGTCCCCAGGGGTATGGGTCATCTGAAATTGCATTTCTCCTCACTCTGCCGTCTCTTTGTGTTGGTCTCGGTAAGATAACATCGACCTTAAATGAGTGGCTGACATGTATTAACATGCAAAAGGCAATTTCATCATCCTTCCGGTAGCACTAGCATATGGCCGACGTCCAGTCTTCCTAGTCTCGACTATTATCCTACTGGCTGCAACGATAGGTTCAGCGGCTCAAAACAGCTACAATGGTCACCTAGCAAGTCGCGTCATGCAAGGCCTTGCCACCGGTGCTTCCGAGTCGCTGCTACCGCTGATGCTTACCGAAGTTACCTTTCTCCATGAGCGCGGACGCGTCTTTGGCTTATACTGGACCGTTCAGAATGTCCTCAGCAGCACCATGAGCTTGACTAGCAGTTACGAAGCTGCAGCTCTTGGCTGGCGATGGTATTACTGGGTTTTTGCTATACTTGTAGGCGTTGGCCTGGTACTGGCCCTTCTTTTTGGATTCGAAACTCGCTTCCAGCGGCCAGTTGTCAGTCTTGATGGAAGGGCAGTGCTGACCGACGACTTTGGAGTCACGCATGTGGTTCCGGACAGTGAGGCTCAGGAGTATCTCGAGCGCCATGGCATCGAAGACCAGCGTAGCGACGAGGCTGACGTGCCGCTGAAGAGTTATGCTCAGATGCTCAAGCCATGGGGCAGTTCCCACAAGACCCCTGGGCAGATCATGTTGCTATCGTTGCTGCGCATGGCGCAAAGCATGACATCTCCCGCTATTCTCTTCGCTGTTCTTGCGAGCTCAATCACCCTTGCCTGCGTGGTGGACGTCTCACTTACCTACGATGCCGTCCTCCAGCAATACGGATGGAATGCAAAGGATATAGGACTCATCAACCTTGGCGGTATTATCGGTGGCCTGCTCGGCGCTGCATATTGTACCTTGCTGGGCGAACCTTTTATCATATGGATGGCCAGACGGAATCACGGTATCCATAAACCTGAGCACAGACTAATCGTCTTAATGCCTGTAGCTATTCTCGGCTTCTCCATGCTTCTCCTCTATGGGTTCATGGCAACAGCGGCATTTGAAGGAGGTGGTTCGTACTGGGGGATCCTGGTTAGTTGGACGCTCTTCCAAGTGGCATTTACCAGTGTCCTCATTGTCACAACCACATTCGCTGCTGAGGCTAGTCCCAAACACCCAGGACCGGCTCTTGTCATGGTAATTGGAACCAAGAACATTGTGTCATTTGGTGTTGCGTACGGACTAACGGACATGGTGCAACATGGAGGGTACACATGGACCTTTGGGGTACTGGCTGGCATCTTTGGAGCAATCTTTGTTCTTGGAATTCCTATCTACATGCTTAACCCGAAATGGAGGAGATATGTTACAAAGGCTGAGGAGAAGAAGGGTATTACTACTACAGACTAAGGTTGATGAATGTACTTTGTATTGCCTAATTAGGTAGTAAGCGATACCTTTGGCCGCCTGTAGCGCACTCGTATCAGAACCGTCAAGACCCGCCGAGAAGAATTAAGATCGAAGATTGCAGAAAAGTAAGGCAAGGGGTCGGCTGCATTTAGTGCTCGAATCAAACTTGCTCAGATCTTCCGATTGCGTAGGCCCCTTTAGCCAAGGCAGGAAAACTTCTTCAAGGCAAAATTGCTATGTATAGATTTCCATCTAGATCAAATGCTTATCACATGTGACGCGGTGGCTTTATATATACGCCACAACGAGATAGGTAATCCTAAATAGGGTAGTAATCTAGAGACTATACAGTGACCGAATTAATACCGTTGGTAATGCATTCTTCCAAAATTAGCTAGTGTTTGGGAGTCAGAGATATCTATCATTCCTCCTCATTAGCTTCGTTAAGCAAATCCCAGTCAATGCGAGGGCCTTTGAACTTGGATCGCCGTTCAATCTATAGGAGGCAAATGACCGTGAAGAGACCAACGACGACGGGAGCATTACTTGAAGATCAAGGTTAGCTGTAAGCTTCAGGGGATAGAGTTCCTTTAAGAGCTACTTACTAGTTCATAGAGCCGGCAGTTGTCGGGTTGGTCTGCGGAAGACAGAACACAACGCCAATAACAATCATAAACAGAACCGAGTACAGATTGACTTCATAGCCAAGTTTACTAAGGCTGAAGGCACGCCTAGGCAACTTACCGCGGCCTTGTGTAAGCAAGACTCCCTGGGGGATGACATATGAAAGGTTCAGCATGAGGCAGGTTGCGTTGATAATTGAATTGAAGGCCGTTGTGCTTGCGACGTAGATCAAGCCGTAGAGAGCGCAGAATGCGGCTGAAAGAAGAGTTGTTCTCCAAGGAATACCACGTTTTGGATCAATATGCTGCCAATATTCAGCAAAGGGAAGTCCTTGCTACAGACACATGTCAGCTACCTAACCGCTTCTTGCGATTTGTTACTTACATCACGAGCAAATGCCCAGGTGATACGACTGCACGTAACCCACTGGCGTGGGATGCACGCTAAAAATATGGTCAGAAACCAGTATAAAATAGCAGTATAAGAAACTCACTATAGTAAAGAAAGGTGAGGTAAGCTTGCAGGCCAGTTGCAGCAGCTTTGCTACCAGTGGCCTGGTAAAAGACCTCGAAGCTGGGGAGAAAGGAGCTCTGTGCAGCGCTTAAGTCCTTGATGCAATAGAGCATAGCAACAGTCCAAGGGATGACAATGACTATACCCATAGCCATACTCATGTTCCTAGAACATTGTAAGCGTCAAATCACGAGTCAAAGTCAGCATCAACTAACAGGACTTGGGGAAGCTTGCGACCTGGGTTGGGCAGCTCCTCGGCGATATGTGTAACAGCACCGTTTGCGGCGAAGCAGTATAGTGCAGCAGCTATGGAGAGGAGCCAGCCTGTACCAGTATTCCAGCCGCTGATGCCACGGTTCTCGAGTATAATTGTACCCAGGGCGTAATCTCCATCAGCCATACCTAAGCATACTGCAATGGTAAGTACCATTCCGATCAGAGAGAAGCCTATTGTAGATTCGGTCATAAAGTCGAGGTATCGCTGCTTGATAGAATAGATCGGAATAACTAGTCAGAGATGACTTGTCAGTGAAGAACTTGCTAAACTAGATTCCCCGGAACTTACGCGACAGAAGAGTGACTCCCCGGTAACAGAGGTAGACCTGATATCGCTGCTGTGCAAAATCAGGGAACCAAGCCGTAGCACATCCAAAGGCAGAGATTGCCGTATAGATGAGACCAGAGCATGTGGTGATCCACCACGCAAGGATATTGATGGACCCTGTGACATAGGCGCCAAAGTTGCGAGTTTTTGGCGACGCGACAATGTATGTAAAGTGGTATTGGCCACCAGAAGATGGAAACGCAGAGCATAGTTCAGCCAAGCCAAGAAAGACGATCCACTGAGCGACAGCGGCGATGAGTAGGGTAAACAGCGTAGTCACGCCGCCTCCGTAGATGAGCACGAGGCCGAAGGACGAAGCGTATGTGAGCCACGAGTTCGAGATACTATCATGAAATGCTTGTCAATATGTGATCGTGTGGAAACATAAGGAACCAACCTGTATGCGAGAGACAGTGCACCCAGCTAGGAGAAAGATCTCTCGAGTTCGGATTTGTGTCCCTGGGCGCGAAGACGCCTGTCGTCAGCGTCGATGATGGAGCCTTTGCTAATCGAGGGGGCACGGTTAACGGGCTCAACCCGATCAAGATCTTGGGGGGACTTTTTATCCATTGTATGATTGAGGGCTGTTGACAGTTAATAAAAGTTGTGAAGAATGGATGCACTACCCAGGGGGATGTTGGGTTATATAACAAGTGACGATGCCGCATTTACAGATACCCTGGCAACTGTGACCTAAGCGTACACTGCAAATCCGTCCAACCTCATTACCAGGGTGCAGCTCCGGCGAAGCCGCTATCAGATGTAAGTACTGTGCCTGATGGCCCACTTTGCTGCTGTTAATGTCAAGCTGAATCGGGAAACTTCTTCAAAGCTTATCGTTAGAAGAGCACGACTTCCCCGCCTCCTTACCCCAGGTTGCTATCCAGATTCTGCTTAGGCGATGCCATGTCTCGATCTTATCTGGTAGACTTGTGAGAAGTCCAGACTGGCTTCTCAGACTATTGCGCTATTGGATAAACGGGATTATTGCTGGGAAGACGTATTGGGATATTGCAATTTTGGCCTAAGATAAGAACTCGAGAGGAATAAATGCCAGATTAGGACTAGTAGGCTGGCGAGTCGCAGCTGTATTAGCTCTTGTACTAACAGTAAGGCAGAGCATACTGAATACCATTGCGTTGTGATTAATACAACAATATTCGTATAATACTCAATTTACCTAACTTACTGTCTATTTGTAGCACTAGGTATTTGTGCGGGTTTTGAGCTCGGTGCTTGGGAGCCAGGTCCTTAACTACATTATAAGTAAATTTGGCGAGGAGAGACTCTTATATGTGTCTGGTGACATGCTGTACAGCGTCAGGCTATCAGTCGATTTCCATACCATATCTGAGGGCATTCCAAAGCCGATAAGGAATATGACTCGAATATGGTTAGACAAGAAGACAAGTCTCGCAAGGCGTACTGGCTGTTTGATCCAGCTTTTCATGGCGATACCCTAGTTATAATGCCTTCATTGGCAAAAAAGAAAAACAGCTCCAATTGCTGACAAGGCGTAAGAGTAAATATAGAAAGAAGGAAGCCAGTATATGCTCTGACAGCACCATCCAATACTGGGTGAGGAGGTCATTACATTTGAGGGGGGAAGGCAAAAGAGATTAGCCAAAATTGGGCAGGTTCTTGAGCCCGAAATCAGAGTTGTTTACTGTGTCCTTGCGTATTTGTTCTCAAGTGAATTATCAATCTGAGTCCGATACTACCCTCCTTCTCAATTCGTTACTTCCTATTACAGTTAGCCTATTTGCAATCTCTAGATGTGGGCTAGCTTGATGTTGAAAATAAGCTGTTGGCATAGGGTAAGCCTCAGACTTGAGACCCTCGCAATGGCTGCAAGAAACAAAAGACAATCCCAAGTTAGCTGAGATATGAACTCATAATATAGCTTTTCATTCGAGATAACCGAGCGCAAGATCAAAAACAAACGGAAATGCAGGAAGTCTGGCGTTGAAGACAGCAGATGTTGGCTAGTGATAGTAATTTCATCAGCAGTTCTTTTGTCCCGATGTGTTTGGAATCAATTGTTTGTGTCTAGAAGTGTTATTTGCAGTTGAGAGTTGTGGCTGTGAGCTTATTCCGGCAGAGAGAACCTAGTGTCCGCGACACAATAAGATACGCCGATACGAGGTTGGCTCTGGTAGCCTTGAAAGGAACTGGAAGTACACAAAATTCACTTACATAGAACTACCGACATATATAGGAAAGGGAAAAAAGGACAGAGAATTCCAAGACTAACCACCGCTACCGAAACTGGGGAATGACAGGCTGAGATGGTCACAGGTGAACCTAACAAAGTAGTCATTCTTGGACCCCGACCCATCAACAATGACGGTTCCATCTGGCGCTGTAACAGTGACAATCATGCCATAGTCCCCCTGCGCATTAGCCCACAAAAGACGAAACGGGGTGTAAGTACCCGCTGTGAGCTGAATTTTGTAAGTCTTTGAGGCCGACGGTCCCCATGAATAGCCCTGCTCCAAATCCGCATTACTGCGCGTCCATGAAGTCATAGCCTTGTTACCGAACCAGACTAACGTGATTTCATCAGAGTAGGGAACTATGACGGAATAGACCCCGGTGATAGGTGCGTATAAGAATGCTCGATGGGAGACTGCTTTGTATTGCCATGTCTGAATCGGTGAGAGGGGATAAATACTCTGGGGGGCGTTGGGATTTCCAGACGTTCCTCCTCCAACCTCCTGGATGCCAATTCGGTCTGTAAGACCAGTAAAAGTCGGTAGCCTTGTCTTGAAAGACGCGGCATTGAAGGATGAATAGTTTGGAGCGTCGGCATTGTAATAACTGTGGGTATAAATGGCATATTCCAAACCTACGTTATTGCATGTCTGGTCCGCGACCTGCGTGCCAACGGCGGGAAGGACAACGCATACAGTCGCAGGTGAACCGTCAGTTGGTACCGGACCTGTGGATGTGCTTGAGCCTGAAAATCCAGTGGAGTAACTCGTTACTGTTGTATACGACGCGGCCACTTGAACAATGACAGTAGCGGGATCACCTTGAGAAGCTGGCGGCATGGTAGTAGTTGCACCTGTTGTGTAGGAACCGTATTTGAATAGGGTCGTGTATGGCTGAGGCACTCGTACGACCACGGTGCCAGAATCTCCTTGAGAGGCTGGTGCCAAGGTTGTAGTTGCTATACCGGAGAAGGAACCGTAAGTAGTTAGAGTCGTGTAAGACTGAGGAACTTGAACAACTACAGTCGCCACACTGTCTTGAGAGTCAGGGGCCATGGTGGTAACTGCCGCTGTTGTGAAAGCCCCGTAAGTCGTTAAAGTTGTATGATATAGAGGGGCTTTAATAAAAACAGTAGCTACACCGCCCTGTGAGGCTGGTTGCAAGGTAGCGGTTGCTGCTGAGGTGATGAACCCATAACTGGTAACGGTTGTGTATAGCTGGGGAAGTCCGATAATAACAGTAGCCAGGCTGCCAGGTGCAGAAGGTGCAACAGTACTAGTTACAGGGGTAGTGAAAGAGCCATAACTAGTCACTGTAGTGCATGGCTGGGGGAGACGGATGAGGACAGTGGCAACGATGTCTTGAGACGCGGGCGGCAAGGTTGTAGTTGTAGCTGCTGAGATGAACCCATAGCTGGTAACAGTTGTACATGGCTGCGGGGCCTGGACGATAACAGTAGCCAGAGGACCAGCTGCGGAGTCCTGTAGTGTTGAAGTCTGAAGAGCGGTGAAAGTACCATACGTAGTCACAGTTGTGTATGACTGCGGCACCTGAGCAATAACAGTAGCAAGAGCTCCCGGTACAGAGGGCCCTATTGTTGTAGTTGCATCTCCAGTAAAAGGACCATAGCTGGTCACAGTCGTATATGGTTGCGGGGCATTGACAATGACAGTAGCCACGGGACCAGGTGTAGATGGGTCCAGTGTTGTGGTCAGAAGCCCTGTAAAATCGCCGTAGGTAGTCAGGGTTGTATACGACTGTGGTACTTGAATAACAACAGTAGCATCGCTCCCAGGGACAGAGGGCGCCAGTGTCGTAGTTGCGGCAGTTGCAAAGGAGCCGTAGCTAGTGACGGTTATATATGGTTGAGGAAGTCCAACAAAAACAGTAGCTAAGCCATCAGAGGGCGCCAAAGTGGTGGTCGTGGGCCGAGTAAAGGAGCCGTAGCTTGTGAGAGTTGAATATGAGATAGGAAGATAGATCAACACTGTGCAAGGGTCTCCCGGAGTCGATGGCTGTAATGTCGTTGTCAAAGGAGAAGCAAAGGTGCCGTAGCTGGTAATAGTGGTGTATACCTGAGGGATCTTGACCATGACAGTGACAAAATCCCATTCAAGAGAAGGTTTATTTGTCATAGTTGAAGCTGCAGTGAGGCTGTCAACATAGCTCGTGACAGTTGTGTACGATTGAGGAAGATCAAGGAGTACAGTGATGACATCTCCTGCCGTAGCTGCCGGCAAAGTGGTTGTTTCTAGAGCGGTGATGTCTGGGCGGTAGCTCCTGACCGTCGTATACACCTGAGGAATTTCCACTACAACAGTACCATCGTCACCAGGAAGAGAGGGCTGGTATGTAGTGGTTATGGGCGAAGTCACAGTGTCAACATAGGACGTGACAGTTGTATACGACTGCGGAAGATCAAGAAGCACAGTGATGACATCACCGGCAGCAGATTCCGGCAGTGTTGTTGCCGCAGGGGCCGTGATACCTGGAACATAGTTTGTGACTGTCGTGTATAACTGCGGTAGATCAACCTCAACAGTGATGACGTCGCCTGCGAGGGAGACAGGGTATGTCTTTGTCCCAGGTGTAGTGAAAGCACCATACCTTGTGACTGTTGTGTAGAGTTGAGGGAGGTTGACTTCTATGGTCATGACATCGCCTGCAACGGAGACTGGGTATGTTGTTGTGCTAGGTGCAGAAAAGGAACCATATGTAGTAACCGTTGTATAGAGCTGAGGCAAATCAACCTCTACTGTCGCCACCCCGCCAAAACAGTCGCTGGATATGTCGTCGTCAGGGGTACAGAGAAAGACCCGTAGCTGGTGACAGTAGTATACAATTGTTGTAGAAGAACTAATACCGTCATGACGTCTCCGGGACTGGAGACTGGGTAGACTGTCGTACTAGGCGTGGAAATCGAGCCGTAGCTGGTGAGTGTTGTGTAAAGTTGAGGGAGATCCACCTCTACTGTCATGACATATCCTTCACTGGAAGCCGAATGTGTCGTAGTCGTGGGTGTAGAGAAAGGACCATAGCTAGTGATAGTTGTATACAGCTGGGGAATATCAAGAAACACGGTTAAGATGCCCTGGGGCCTGGTAGGACTCTCGGTTGTCATAGCCGACGCTGTGACACTTCCGTATCGAGTGATGGTCACGTACGACTGTGGCTCGATGACCACTACGGTCACAGTTTCGCCCGAAACAGACTGAGGCATAGTGGAGGTGGATGCAGCCGTGACAACTCCATAGGATGTAACAGTCACCCACTGTTCTGGCTCATACACTATAACAGTGCCCGTCTGCTCTCCGCGAGAAGGAGTAAAACTGATTGTAGCCGCGGCTGAAACTGTTGCATCGTATGAGGTGACGGTCACCCACTGGTACAGCTGATTAACAACAGCACCACCTACAGGGGAAGGCGAAACTGTAGAGGTATGCGTGTCTGTGTCTGTGTCGGTTGAAGATATTGTGGTTGTCGTGGCATCAGATGATGTTTGAACTGTCGATTCATCAGTCTGATTGACAAAGAGGCTATCTAAACTAGAAGGCCAATCTGTATATGTTGACATGTCTATTCCTGTTGATGTGTCGGTGGTGATCGTATTGGGAAATTGACTAGTTGATTGGTCTGCCTGGTAGGTAACATCAGTGCTCTCACTAGAGGACGAATCTGTTGACGTAGAGATGTCTGTGCTTGAAACAGATGTATCCGTGGTCGTTGTATCAAGAGCTGATTGACTAGTCGATTGAACAAGCTGATTGAGAACAACGTTACCTTCGCTAGAAGGTGAGATAGTAGACGTAGACATGTCCTTGTCAGTGCCTGTAGCTGGTGTAGATGTGTCGGCGGTAGTTGTATCGGGAGATGATTGACTAGTCGACTGATCTGCCTGAGAGATAATAACACTGCCCGTACCTCTTGTGGGTGAAGGTGATACAGTACTTGTGGACGCAGTCCATTGACAAGACTCGCAGACGGTGACTGTGTCTGTTTGGACGGGTGACGTTGGAGTTCTCGAAATAGTAAGTGCAGCAGTATCGGTGCTATCGTAAGAGGTGGTATTCTGATCAAAGGTAGTACTCGACTCCGGATCAGAGAGAGCGGGCGACAAGGCACTTGTAGTTGATTCATCGAAAAGTGTAGTGCTAACGGACGATGCGGTGGCGGTTGACAAAGCTGCAACTATTCCGCCAAAAGATGTGGATTCATCAGAAGATATCGAGGTGACAGTCGAGGTAGGCCCATCAGAAGACGTCAACCTATCAGGCAATGCGATAGCAAGGATTGTGAGTGTAGCTGTTTCTTCAGACGATATGAACCCATTATAAGATATAGATTTACCAGACGATACGGTAGCAACGGACGTTTCGTCAGAGGGGGTAAAATCATCGGACGTGGTCGATCCACCGGAAGCCATTGAGGTATCGGATAATGAGGTAGCAAGGATTGTTGCTATAGTTGCTCCATCAGAGGAGGCAAAGCCGTCAGAAGATGCAGATCTGTCAAAGCTCGTAGATTCATCAGACGATACGGTAGTAAGTTTCGTAGATGTTCCATCGATTCGGTTAACGCCATCGGAAGATGTATTGATGACGGGTAACGTTGTAGTTGTAGCCATAGGTGTATCGTCAGAAGATGAGCTAAAAGTGTATGATGACGTTGTAACCGGCAGTTTGATCAAAACCGCACCAAAAGAGTCAGATTTGGATGGGATACCATTGACACTGGCAGTATCAGTCCCGGCTCCGGTGGTAGTCATGGTCATGTACGAGATTGAATCGTAAGAGCCCATAACGCTCATGGAGGCGTCCACGGTTGCTGAGGCAGACGAGACAGGTAAGGTGACTGACGAGCCCTCTACGGTACCAGTCTCAGATAAATCTTGTATAGAGATAGCACTGGTACTGCCAGTACCAGGGGTAGAAGAGATAGGTAAGGCGAGGGTTGCGACTTCTGTTGTGCCAGGCCTAAGCGAACTCTGCGTAGAGGTCGCACTGGTACTGTCAATACCTGAAGTAGAAGAATCAGACAAGGTGACTGATGAGATTTCTGTAGTACCAGGCTCAGAAGTACTCAAAGGGACAGCAGTAGTACTATCAACAGCTAATGTAGTTGATAGTGTGTAAGGAGAAGACTCGGCTTGTCGCTGGTTGGCTACCAATCCACTTATGCTAGATCTAGATGTCTGTGTGTACACCGTGATGGCGGTACCAGAGGTAGAGATATAATCCGCAGTACTGCTCGTTGGGGTATCCGGGATTGATGAAGTGGGATAGGGAGATGACGTATGTAACGAAACGGTGGTAGTAGTATCAGAGGTTGAGATATAATCAGCAGTACTGATTGTCGAGGCATTAGGGGTTGATGAAGTCGAATGGGAAGCTGACGAAACAGTTGATGTGGTAGATAGCGTTCCTATGGAGCTAAACTCAGGGGATGTCTGCCAAGAGACTTCGGAAGTACTATCAGCACTGGAAATGGCCTTTGTTGTACCGAAGGTAGACTGAGAAAGCTGCTGAGCGGTCGCTGAACTACTGAGCTCGGGTTCTGAGGAAGTGTCTGTGGTCAGCACAGTAATGCCATCAGTACCGGAAAATGAGCTTGTTGTGTCGGGGGCAGACTGGGCAAGTTGCTGAACGATTACCGATCCACTCGGTCCAGGGTCTGAGGAGATTTTTGTCGTAGACACAGTAGCACTCTCAGTGCCTGTATTGGTCACTTCAGTCGATAAAGATCTAATGGGACTTGCGGCGAAGGTACCGCCATCGACACTTGTTGGCACTCCAAGAAACGAATTCGAGCTCATAAAAGACTCAGATGACGTCTCTGTCATAGTTGAAGTTTCACTATCGCTTTCCGTAACAGTCTCTGTACTATGAAGAGGCGAAGTAGAGCTTGTAGCTGAAACGGAGATGATAGAGAGGAGAGTTTTGTCGGAGAAGAAAGAGATTAAAGAAACGGTGGCGGTCTGAGAAGCCTGCAGGTAGGTGTGTATGCTGATGACAGTAGTTCTATTGGCGCTAGTTACTGCAGCATACATTGTCGAGGAGGAACCTGGGATATAACCACTGACACTGAAAGGCTCGAAGGAACTTGAAGAGGCAGATGTAGTGCTTGTTTCAGAAGTCAGAGCTCGCGCCTCCGTGCTGGCCATGTTACTGTCATCCGTGGTTGCATCAGGTTCTGTAGTATACTGTGTCGAGGTATCGCCTTTGATGGTATAAGTGGTGTTCGAAAAGAGGAAGGAACTCGAAAAGGGGAATGGTTTGACGGTTGAAGAGCTTTTCTGAGAACCCTTCGTTGAAGTCTCTGTGCTGATGAAGGTATTAACCTTGCTTTCGGCTGCACTGGTGGTGCTCGACGAGTGGAAGGAGGAACTTGAGATGGCAGATGATTTGAAGGACAAAGAGGTTGCTTGAGAGGCCGTTGTTGAAGTGTGTGTGCTCATGATGGTATTAGTATCCGTGTCCATAGCGGTCTCTGAAGTAGAAGTCGGGGAAGTAGAGGCCAAAGGTGCCCAAGGAGAGACTAAAGGAAAGTGGTTCTTTGGTGCGACGAAAGAGACTGGAAAGACAAAGAGCTCAGAAGATACATGATCCGTTTGAGCGTTTTGAGAAGAGGTATCTGTACCGACAACAGCGCTGGTATCAGCTCCAGTCCCAACGGCAGTGCGATTAGGGCCAGTGGTCACTGCGGGAGGAGGCCTGGTTGAAATAGTGGTTGGTGGATCACTGCCAATGCTTGCTGATGACTGAATGAAACCAATCCCCGATCCTCCAGACTGAGTTGGTGGAAGATTGGTCTGTGCAGTAGTTTCAGAGACCTCAACGACCACAGTTCGAATACCATGTGTCCCGGCGGGTTCTACTGTGTACGTTCGAGTGGTGGACACTGGTCCAATGGAGGTCACAGTCACGAACGTAATATGTGTGAGCCATGTCGTATCTGGGATGTCACCCGTATCATGAACATTAGAGTCTGTCGATTCCGATGACAGCTGTGTCATAATAGAAGAAGCTGACAAAGGTTTGTTGGTGTCTGTGTTCAGCCGTCTCATAGTAGTGGTCCCCGGCTGACTCGATAAAGCCTTTCCTGTTGCTTTCGAGGAGATAAAGTCACCAGTTCCCAGTGATTCTTTAGTAGAACTTGCATCCTCAGGGGGCGATGAAATCGACATCCGAGTGCTGATGAGAGGAGAATTGTAAGGACTCTTGGCTCCAGGAGCTTTCAGGCTTCCTTGCGACTCAAGAGTCTGAAGCATCTGCGTTGCCGGGTCTTGGGTTTTGTGGCGATGACTAGACTGATATTCTGGTTGTCCGATGACCGCGGTTGCTGTTCTGCCTGGGTAAACAGGCGGCAGAGTCATACCATGACGGTCACTTGAGGCGCTGGTAGGAATCGCCGTCATAATAATGACGGTGACAACGGGCGATATCCCTCCGAAACCCGTAGGCGGGATGTTGAATATGGTTGCATTTCCATCACCATAGATAGTGATGCTGGTATATGCGGCATCGTTTGGGATCATGAGAGTGCTGCATAAGTCAGCACAAACGAAATGAAGCCGGGAATATTGAAATTATGAGCATACGTTGTCAAGGTTTCATACAAAGTGGATGACCCATCAACGATCATGATGGGCTGGGTCTGGATTACCCTCCTCCCCTCGGGGCAGACAGGACGCAGTGGACCTGACTTTGCATCAGCTACTGCAGCCACCAAGGCCAGGGCGAGAAGTGGCTTGAGGCGTTGGAGAAGCATGGTCAGCGGAAATAAGACAAAGGATTGTTTTCAATCACGAATGTGAAGGGAAAAGAATTATCAGACCATTAATCTCAGCGAGGGACCGAATAGAAATGGAAATAAAACTAATGATATCATATCCACTAATGGCCTAGTAATCCTTTGATAATACAGCAAAGACAAAAACAAAACAAGTTGTCATAGCGATTAACATAATCCTATAGACCTTCGCCGTTCAAAAAGACATCAAGAATTCGATCGGCGAACACAAGAGGGTCATGGATATCGAGAGCGCCATGTGCATCAGCTGCAGCATGTTTATTCCCTTGCCTACCTCTCGGCCGAAAGTACCGACAACACGGTTGCAGTAAACTTTAAATCACCCCATTCATGTCGTCTAGCGTGAGGCCATGCTTTATAAGGGGTCTAAAAGGCTGAAGGGTGGTTGCATCGGGCACGGGCGAATCCCGTTTTCCCGTGCCTTGCAGTCTACGTTGGTGTGTGTGTGTCAACATACAATCTGATTCGCTATAAAGGTTTTTTAACCTGTTTTCATTAACATTTTGGGAAATGATCGAACAGTTATGGGAGCACGTTGTATGCAAGCGTCTGGCAGGCTCATGGGATCTAGACACTTTTTCTTACAGTTATACTCTAGGTATTTGTTTTGATTCCCGATCTTGGGCGATTAAAATATTGTGAAATTCAATCCGCTATCGGCATTTCCGGCCAGAATACATCGGTTTTAACATCACCGAGACCCCGTGAACGCTATACGGACTGCTCCGAGTCTTTTTATTGGCTGAATCTGTCTAAACCTTCCTTTTGCAGTCGAGTCTTTAGACGCTTGCCGTGCCCTCAGTAATAGACCGGCCACATGACATTTGGTGGCTGGATATGTGTTGCCTAGTGAAATGACGTTCAAACGTGGCTTGCATCTTCACGCGGCTACTTTTTCCTGTTCGCCAGAGATAGAGTCATCGAGGCTGTCAAGTTGAATGCTGTCAGTGGTACTTCCCATAAATCTGAACTGTTAGAAGCAGCACTAAATAGGGAAGCTAATACATCTCTCAGTGTGTTGGCTTGATAAGTCTCGTTGAGACGTCATAAGCTTTGACTATCAATTGATCCATATTCAACTTCTACCTGGAAACATGCTTTGTTTGGTAGTATACGGAACTGTCTTGACCGTTGCAGCTAGAAGGTTCTAAAACAACGTATCGCACTGGCGCATAACAAGTACTGCGGTGATACTGCAACACAAAACTCGATCCTGGAAATCAGGGTATTCAGCACGATCGGTTCTGTTGGAGAAATCTTGGAAATAGATGAATCGTCAGTGGCTTTTAATACGTCTTGTGTCTAAAGTGTTTGCAGTGCTGCTAGTCTGTCAGAGTTCGCGCTAGCCATGGCATGCGTTCCGCCCTCGGCAGCGCTTATAAGACATTATCGTCGGTGGAACTTAGTGCAAAGTCATGTTTTCAAACACAGACTGGGCTCCATTTCTGAACTTCTCCATTGGGAACAGCTTATCGTTGCTTTGCCGATCATTGAAGAAACAGGGACAGGTTCCCCGGAAACTGTACCCACACTGCCCCGGACATTGGATGCTTTGCTTTACCACGTGCGCCTTATCATTATAAGTACCCGAGAAGTTTTCCGGATTGAGTATGTGGAATGGGAGATTTCAGGAGAGTCTCTTTGGAATCAGCTCGTGCTCTGGGACTTTTATTACTGTATCCACGCCTTCTCGTACGACTTCCATCCAGACACCAACTGAAGGCGGTAAATAGACCTCGGGTGACAGTTGGCAGTTGTTAACGGCGACCGGTTATAGCTCCATTTCTTGTTGATAAACTTGTCTGCAGATTAATAATCTTTCGCGTGGTTAAACACGTGTCTCGGAGTTGTCCACATACCCGTAGACTTGAGCCGTAACCGACCGTTTGGGTCCCATTCAAGACCGTTAGGTCCACACGACGCTCGTTGCTTCTGGAGATAAGTGTGCTTTCTCTAGCAACCAGTCACAAAATGGCGCTTCTGGAGGGATAAAAGTCAATCGGGAATACCTATGTGGATCACGGTTCCGTCGCGTGTCAGCCCCCCTTCGGTCGTCGACTGGAATGCTACCCCAATATTTTCGGCAGAGCCCCGGGCCCAAGGACGCGGTTGACGTGCTACTAGGATTTAGGATAAGGTTCAATCACCTGCGCTGGTCTGGCTCAACTAACTGTTTCCTTTCACGACATTTTGCAGTACTGGATCGATGGTTCTCTGTCGATCTCAGAGATCATCAGGGGTCAAGCTGATCTGGAGATGAGCTGGATATCACCCAGTGCAATGCGTGCGGAATGTTCTGGCAATCAAGGAATAGGAGCATTCGGGTTTTAAAAGGATCAATGGTGATATTTGTACTATTTGATACTCGTGCATTTATTTGAGGACTTTTATTCTTAATGTCTCGGTAAAGAACAGACCAATACCCAGCTTTCATCTTGAGATACTTCAAATCTTTTGAAGCAAGGGCACTCACATTGCACTTCATATAATGAGTTCACGTATCAGCCTGACTGTCAGCTGGCTCTGCCTTATCCTGACAGCATCTGCCCTCCCCGCTCCTGATCCTTCTTCTTGCATCAGTGAGATATCTCTCCCCACCATTACTCTTCGCCCGAGTAAGGGCATTTTCGAGAATGTCTACACTAGGCAATACCAGGAGTTGGCCTCTCAAGGCCTAACGGCAGCAACCTACACATTCACTCATACTTGCTCTACCATCAACTGCCCAATTCCCCTCGAGACTGCCCCTCCTGCCGGCTTTACCCAGGCGGTGGTCGCAGACGGTTCCCTCACCGCGACTCTCACATTCCCCACTGAGTCCCTGGCGGCATATTCTGCCGCCGGCTACAGCGTCAAGCCTGTCAACACTGCTTCTCCTACGAAGCATGACTCGGGTGCTGGCTCTACACCTACGTCAAGCACGTCGGGGAACTCTGACAGCTCTTCCAACAATGCTAGCAAAATCCCGAGTTATCTCGATAGGAGTAAGCCAACCTCTTCTGTAGGGGCTTTCACTCCTCTACTCAGTCATACTTCCTCCACTGGAATCCTTAACCTAGACCCATCTCCCTCGGGGCTTCCTCCTTTTGGTGACCCGTTGAACAAGGACAACAGCGGATCTGATGGTCAACAATTTGTAGTTGTCAATGCTGCTGGGGCAAAAAAGTCTAATGCTGTTATATTTGTTCTTGGGATCAGTGCAAACATATTTTTTAGGGAATTGTTTTAATTTTCTTTCTCTTTTATTTTCTGCCCCTATAATATGGATAACATTAATATAAGATTAAAGTTCTTAAACCACCAGTGCTCAAGTGACCATCTACAGTACTCGGTAGTGTTGCACAGCTCATACCTCAGATTATGACACATCCATTGCCTTTGATATCGGCGGCTCTCTGGAGTCAAGCATGATGGCATTGGCCTGGTGGGTCCGGTTAAGACATTCCCCGGAACGCTACTGGGGAATGTACCAGTCGCATTATCATTGTTCAACACAAGCGCTTACGTAGCAATTGAACACGACAGTAGGGATAACTCTGATGTACCTAGTTGTATAGAAGTGGCTTAAATGGCTATAAGATTTCGGACACTATGGTAGCCAGAATGGTTCTTAATTGGCTGCCCATGATCAGTGTTTATGCTGCGTTTCCACGAACGTTAGTCCAGCGGATGAATGGCTGCAGAGTTGCCAAGGTCGAGAAATTACCTGGGAGAAATAACTCAAGACTAAAGAGCCAAGGAGATGCTTACTCATTGCAAGGAAGAATTTTCCCAGCTATGTAGGGATCTGATAAGATAATCTGAACCGTTGCTGCACTGTCATAGGTTAAGCTTAAAGTGCCAAGACGTGTCGGTTATCAATCTAGACTATTTGCGTGTTTAGTCAGAACTCAGGTGGTCTGATGACAAGTCTTGGCATGGGGGAACTGTCGCACTCATGCAGATTTAAGAAGACGCCGTCCCTGCCAGAAGAGAGTAAGTTTGTCAATGTAAATTTTAGCCATGGCTGCAGAAAAGAGCGAGATCACGCCTGCTACCCAAGGTCCTCTGGATCGAAGCAGTAGCAGCGCTGCAATTGACTCGGAGAGCAACCAAGATGTCATTTCAGCTCCAACAGAAGCTCTGCGCAAGCTCTGGACTAAGTTTCCGCTTACCTTGGCGTTTGTAGGGTGAGTGAATTTCTAACCTCGGGCCCGCGGGCTGCAGTACTGACGCGATCTCCAGCCTTTTTGTCATGAACTTCTCTATGATCTTTGCTGCTTCTTCCGCTGGAGTTTACGATCCGTACGCGACAAGTCATTTCCAAGGCCATTCGCTTATTGCTACCGCCAACATCATCCATGGCATTGTTCGCATTGTCACCTATCCACTCGTGGCCAAGGTCGCGGATGTAAGCATATTTAGTGCTGCTTGTTTCCCTAACCGAGGCTAACTTGACTACCAGCATATCGGACGACCGCAGGGATTTGCTGGGGCTGCGATTAGCATGGCTCTGGCGAATGTCCTCTATGCAGCGTGCCGCAATGTCGAGACGTATCTTGTGAGTGTCTCGTCGTTTCCGTGGAAATTGACTGACGCCATCAGGCTGGTGGCATCTTCGAATCGTTCGGTGATACATGGTGGACAATCACCGAGCAGATCTTCATTGCCGAGGTAACGTCCCTGATTAACAGAGGCTTCCTCTTTACCCTCCCGCAATCACTCGCTGCCATACCGACTTTGTACGCCGGCACGTATCTCGGTGAGCATATGCTGCTCAAGTCCTCGTGGCGCTGGGGCTTTGGCATGTGGGCTGCAATCATGCCATTCTGCGCACTGCCAACTATTGCTATCATGCTGTTTATGAATTTCAGAGCGCGAAAGAAGGGCATCGTGAGTAAGCGAACTTCATTGCGAGCTGCCTCTGAGATACCCAAGGGTGCTTCTTGGATCGTCCAGGCTCGACAAGTGCTCTATGTTCAGTTGGATATAGTCGGCGCATTCCTGTTACTTGGAGGTCTCTCTATGACACTTCTTCCTCTGTCGATAACTGGGAGACGCAATACCGACAAATGGACCGAGCCATCGTCGATTATCTTGTTAGTTGTTGGCGTCTTGACATTCGTTGCGTTCTTGATCTGGGATGGCCGATATGCAAAGAAGCCCATCGTGCCTTTCCGCATGATCAAGAACCGCAACGTTATACTCGCTTGTGCTTCGGTGTGCTTGATTGCAATGTCGGACTCTACGTATCGAACATTTGCTTCAAGCTTTTTGCAGGTCGCCGGTGGCTATTCTCCAGGCCATGCAGTTCGTATTGAGTGAGACCCCCTCCTCTATCACCATGGCGAGGCGCACAAGTATTGACTATCTCTCAGCAATTCTCGACGTGTTGCGTTGAACCTCGGTGGCCTTGTCATTGGCTTGGGTATCAGATTTGTCAAGCATACTAAACCCTTCATCATTCTCGGCTGCTTGATGGTTGCATTGGCGAACGGACTTCCGATTTTCTTTACAAACATTGACGGAGTTCGAGTCGCAAATGAAGCGTCACTGACCACGGGACAAGTCTTACTTGGTCTT
Source organism: Fusarium pseudonygamai (assembly GCA_013186785.1). Lineage (NCBI taxonomy): Eukaryota > Fungi > Ascomycota > Sordariomycetes > Hypocreales > Nectriaceae > Fusarium > Fusarium pseudonygamai. Next base: position 48,134 of record JAAQRH010000079.1, read on the forward strand.
GGCCGTGGTTTCGCTCAGGTTCCACTCCAGGTCTCTTTGCAGGCCGCAGTTTCAGACCATGAGATTGGTATCGCAACCGCCATGTTCCTTTCCTCATCAGGATTCGGTGCGAATGTTGGTAACAGGTGAGTATCACAAGGAGCACTTTCTATAGCAGCAAACTAACACGCATCCGAAGTATTGGTGGAGCATTGTGGAACACCCTGCTTCCCCGCCGCCTCGCTGCAAACCTACCGGAAGAAGTCAAGGCCAACAGCACTGCAATCTTCCGTTCGATCGTGGTTGCACAGAGCTACGAGCTGGGCACAGAGACTCGTGATGCGATTAACCTGAGCTATCGCATGACACAGCAGACCCTCGCCATTGGATCTCTCTCCCTATCCATTCCGCTGGTGTTGATGATGTTCTTCTTCCGAAACGTCAAGCTAGCCAAGGAGGATAACGACAGGAACGAGATTGCAGAGCAACAGCTTGCTGCAGCAGGACAGAAACTCGAGACTGGTCAAAATGAGACGAGCGAGAAGAAGTAGCCTGTCAAGTCACGCAACAGGAGACGCCCCATCGAATACCTTCTCCTGGGTGATGAATCGGGGCGCATTTCTCAGAATTGCGCGCTTCTTCTCTTAGCCGGACGGACATGGGGATACGGGAGCTCAGCTGCAGCTGCCGACAGATGGCCCTCAATGGCATAGCATCCAAGTAACCTTATCCAATGCTGCTATTGGCGTAAATAATCTCTGTGGCAGCAATCTCTCAGCCGACAATAGCGGCACCTGGGGGGCCTGAATCTTACGTATCGTCTTATATAACGTCTCCTACATCGTGACGCGGATGTGCAATAAATATCTGCATAGCGATGCACAGATATCATATTATCTGGTATTTTCCTATGCTTCCACGCAAACAGTACTTCATTCTCCATTTGTATATGTATTACCTATTGCCAGTACCTTTTCGAAAAGCCCTCAGAGTGCCCTCAGCATGGCCGGCCAGCCAGCTCAACAACTTCGATCTACTGATTTGACGCTTGAGTTGCTATTTAAAGCTTTGGGCTGAAATGCACCTCGTCAAACTTGTGCGGATTGAATGCAGGGGGATGTCATTCTGGCATGTTGGGCTGGAGTAAGCCACCAGCCGACAGCAGCAGGCTGCACGCCTTGAAAGTCCTCCCCATCTACATACTCCAGGAAGAATTAATTTACAACAGCGACATGTCAAACCCAAGTGCACTAGTTATAGTGAGTCGCCAAGCGATCGAATAGTGGAATGCTCCGATCCTCCTTTCAAAAACGGAGATCTCTCAATAGTGTCGTTTTCTACCAAAGCTGCATCATTTCGCTTCAGCCCCAATACGAATAAACTGTTTTAGATACCGTACATGAAGGCGGGGGCGGGTGAAAAATTAGCGGATGGAAAAAGGGATGATAGGGCTGTGCGAGCAAGGGCTGGCCGCTAGTTTTCAGCTGGGCGCCACCCTTTCACTCATTATGCTGACTGCCACTTCACTTAGCGTGTCATCCCTACATATGATGCTTACCGTGGCTTGCTTCTGAGGCTATCCATTCGTCAATGGCAAAGCAGGCTCTGGGCTTACTGGGTCTGGGCTCAGCCATTGTCTTGTGTTGATGCCAGAGCCTTGGAATTGGATTGCTACATAATAAGCAGAACACCGCAAAAAGCAGCTTTGAGGCTCTGCATCCTCTTCTCCTTTCTTCAGATCTGTGAAATTGTCATTCCCATCATCATCAGTCGAAATGCACGGGTCTTTCTCCATCAAGGCCGTGGGCTTTGCTCTTCTCTCGCTCGCCAATGCCCAGGATGTATCTGAGAACCTGGCCGGTGCCATCGCTGACTACGATTCTCTGTCCCTCTTCCGTTCTCTC